>MU668806.1:81212-131732 GCA_026770625.1 Nicotiana glauca
CCTAAATGCAAATGCATATTTTTGTATTTTCATATGAATTAACATGCACAAATAAAATGCAAACAATTAACAGAAAATGACATAAAAATTCACAAAAATTGTAAAAATAAGGAAAAATAATTTTTGTTTGAATTTTTTGGGAATAATTCATATATAGGGCAAAAATCACGTGCTCACATTCTTCAACGTGCTTAAAAAGGACAATGGGATCCAGTGGAATTCAGAATGCATCGAGGCCTTAAAAGAACTAAAGGCATACTTGTCCTCGACCCCGCTACCCGCCAAAGCAAAACCCGACGAGTGCCTCCTGATATACTTGGCCATATTAGAGGTCGCAGTAAGTGAAGTACTAGTCCTTGAAAACAAAGGTATGCAATCTCCAATCTATTACATTAGCAAAACCCTGGTCGATGCCAAAACAAGGTGCCCCTACCTCGAAAAGTTGGCCTTGGCATTAGTCATAGCTTCATAAAAACTTAGACCCTATTTCCAATGCCACCCCATATCGGTGGTCACGACCTTCCCCCTAAGGAGGATCCTACATAAACCCGAGCCATCAGGGAGATTGGCCAAGTGGGACATAGAATTTAGCGAGCACGATATAAAATATCAGCCGCGAACAACAATAAAATTGCAGGTACTAGCTAATTTTGTCATCGATTTCAGTGCCAAAATAATGGCTGAGGTCAAGCAGGAAACTTCCCGTACCTCTCCCGGGTTAGTCGACCTATGGTATATACACTGATGGCGCTTCTAACACGTCAGGATCTAGAGTGGTACTCGTACTCGAGGCCCCAACAGGCGAAGTCATCCGCCAGTCCATACGGTGCCACGATATGACTAAAATAAGGACGAGTACGAGGTCGCGATTGCAGGACTAAAGCTAGCTCTCAAGTTTGGAGCACGACGAGTCATTCTCCGATGCGACTCACAACTCTTTGTCCACCAAGTCATAGGGACTTTCCAAATCAAAGAGCAGAGGCTACAAAAGTACCAGACAAAAATTCATAAACTATTTTTGGAATTCAATAAATGTTAACTCGACCAGATACCTCGAGCATAAAACATCGAGGCAGATGGCCTCGCCAAATTAGTTGCAGCCACCAAAAATATTAGAAAAGAAAACGTGGTTACCCTCCTCCACTCGTCAATTGACCAACTTGAGGTACACTCTGTAAATTTAACTTGGGACTAGCACAACCATATTATAACACATTTGCAGGAGGGAATACTCCCATCAGACCAAAAAGAAGCCAAAAATCTTCGAATGCAGGGGGCCAGATACAACATCATAAACCACGACCTATACAAAAGAACGTTTGGCGGTCCTTTGGCGAAATGCATAAGGCCAAACCAAATAAGACATGTCCTCGAGTAAGAAAACGAAGGCCACTGCGGTGCCCATACCACCAATCGAGCCCTCGTTAGATGCCTTATATGAGCAGGCTATTATTATCCCACCATGAAGAAGGAAGTTTCCGACTTCATCAAGAAGTGCGCGCAGTGCTAGAAATACGCTCCTATGATACACCAAGTAGGCGATCACCTCCAGTCGGTCACATCGCCATGGCCTTTCATCAAATGGGGGATGGACATCGTCGGATCCCTTCTAGCAGGACGAAGTAATATACAATTTCTTTTGATTTTAACTGACTATTTCTCCAAGTGAGTAGAAGTAGGTGCATTCGCCCAAATACGCAAACAACAAGTTATCACATTCATATGGAAGAACATTATATGCCACTTCAGCGTCCCCAAAGAAATTAGTTGTGACAACGGACCTCAATTCACCGGGAAAAAGACCATCGAATTCTTCGAGAAATGTCATATCAAGCAAATACTCTCCACGCCATATCACCCTGTAGGCAACAGCCAAGCCATGTCCCCCAACAAAACAATACTAAACATTTTGAAGAAAACTCTTGAGGACGCTAAGGGAGTGTGGCCAGAATTACTACCGGAAGTGATATGGGCATACCACACTACGTCAAAAATAAGCACAGGAGAAATGCCATATTCACTAGTCTATGGGACTAACGTAGTGATACCAGTCAAGGTCGGGGAACCAAGTTTGAGATACTCCAATGAGAGCGGACCAAGCAACGACGAAAACAGAAAGAAAGACCTCGACAAAGTAAAGGAGCGGAGAGACATGTCTCATATAAGAATGGTATCCCAAAAATAGCAAGCAGAACGGTATTACAATAAAATGGCCAAAGTACGACCACTGAAAGTCAGGGACTACGTACTAAAGGCCAAAACATAGGTGAGAAAATACCCAAGAGAAGGTAAACTAGGAACCAATTGGGACGGGCCATATAAAATCACGGCAGCAGCAAACAAAGATCATTCCAACTAGAAACAATGGAGGGAAAGCTACTACCAAACAATTGGAATGTCTCCCATCTCAAATACTTCAACTTTTGAGAACAGACCCCCTCCAAGTCGCACTCTTTTTCCTCACCCGGGTTTTATCCCAATTGGGTTTTATCGGGGAGGTTTTTATTGAGGCAACGAAGGGGACGTCTCGAAGTTCAAGTATAAATCATCGCACCTCCTATTGACTTCTTCTCCAGGCTGAGCAACGAAGGGACTAGGTAGACTGGAACTTCTCAAATGTATGGAACAAACAAAAACATGTAATATTCTCCAAATAAAAGAAATAAACAAAGCACCATGCAACATTTTGCACAACTCCACCAAATCATTTTACATATTACATTCGACCTCACTCGAATTATTCGACATTCGACCTCGCTCGAGTTATTTGACATTTGACCTCGCTCGAATTGTTTTACATTTGACTCGCTTGAATTATTCGACATTCGACCTCGCTCGAATTGTTTTACATTCGGCTCGCTCGAATTATTTGACATTTGACCTAGCTCGAATTATTTGACATTCGACCTTGCTCGAATTGTTTTACATTCGACTCGCTCGAATTATTTAACATTCGACCTCGCTCGAATTATTTTTCATTCGGCTCTCTCGAATTATTTAACATTCAACCTCGCTCGCATTACTCGACCTCGCTCAAATTATTTGACATTCGACCTCGCTCGAATTATTTAACATTCGACCTCACTCGAATTGTTTTACATTCAAATCTATTGAATTATGTGACATTCGACCTCACTCGAATTATTTGACATTCGACCTCGCTCAAATTGATTTACATTCAACTCGCTCGAATTACTCTACATTCGACCTTGCTCGAACTATTTGATTCTCGACCTCATTCAAGCTAACAGATACCCGACCCTAAGTCAGTCTATGTTTGACTTCGCCAAAATCAACATAACATGAAAATGGCCGAAAAATCAGGGACATTTCCCAAAGAGCAAAAAAAGGAGAACGGGAATCCTAAAATACATAGCAAAAAGGTAATTATTCAATTTCAATTGTTAGATTACAATACTTTTTTACAAAAGGTCTCGAAGACGCCCTCACAAAAATAGCAAACAAAAAAAACTTAAGTACAAAAGCTTCACGCCAAATCATCCCCATCAGCATACTCATCATCATACCAAGGACCAGAGACAAGCCCATCCGCGGCATCGTCATCATCATCCCCGCCGGGTGTACCAGGGTCGTAACCATAAGCTTCACGAGCTGCCCTTGACACGGATGCCCTCAAGCTCTGCCTCGAAAACCTTACCGGTGGCCTTTAAGGACTTGTACACGTCAAGTTGAGCCTCGGAATGGACCCACATTTCGTACGACTCTCGCAACACATCAGGATCGGCGAAAGTACAAGATGTAGAAGGCTATGCCTGCTATTGTGTCCTCCCGTCCCCCAGGACGACGACTTGCTCATTCAACTCGAAAAACTCTGCCTCCAAACCCATGATCTGCTCCTCTAATTTCGCCACCTTGAGAGCCGACATCTACGCCTCGTTAGTCCGCTTGGACCTGCAAACACGGAGGGCATCATCTAGGACCGCCGCCTCAACCGCAACGGCCATTCTGACTTTCTGAGATCGACCCAACTCTTCGATCTTGGCTCTCAATTCCTCCCTCAAATTGACGGCCCTTGCCTCCCTCTGCTCGAGTTCAACCGTTAAAGACGCCACCTGCACCTGAAGATCAATATTCTCGGCCATCACTACCTTGCTCACCTCGAGCTCGTCCCCCTTGGCCTTTAGAGCTGCCTCAAGCACGCTGCACCTACTGATGTTCCTAATAAGTTCCTCGTCCATCTCCCTTATCTCCTCGTCCTTCTTCTTCAGCTCTTTGTCCTTCTCCTTGAGCCCATCACGAAGCGATTGAAACTCGCCATCCCGACTAAGAACGTCGGCTAGCTTTCGGTGCTTGGACGGTATTCTATGTACATGGAGTTCATTTCTTAAAAATGGCCATCTTCTGCTCCTCCCGTCGGTTGCGCTCAATATTCCTAATAAGGGTCTGACACGCAAAAAAATAAGAAAAGGTCAGTGCAAGCAAGTCACAGATATGAAATAAACTTAACCTAACATGGGAAAGGAAAAACTTACTCGCAAGGCCATGCCCGATATACCCAGTGACATGTCCGCATCTTTTATCGTCTGTGGCGTCATATTCTCGGAAGCCGCACATAGGGGAGAAAAGGCTGGCACTATCCGTTCTGAGTTGGCCAAGATGTCATAATCCACGTGAATGACTATATGCCAATTAGAACCCCCCGTCCCTATCTCCACACAAGTAGTCCTCTCCATGAAGGTCCGTACCTCCTCAGGGTCAATGTTTGAGCCAGAGTCATCGTCATTCGCAGGGATAACCCTACCTCTCCCAGCCATCGATGATGAGCTACCTTCAGCTACCCGCGTGAGCTCTTCGCTACCACGAATCCCCTCAACGTTATAGGGCCTCTTCTCCATGGTGAAACCCACCGTAGAAGCGGCCTCGATGCTTGTTGTAAGCACTGATTCCGCTTCCAAAGCAACGAATCTTACTGGCTCAACATCAGCGATAATGGCCTTTCTAGTCTGTATCCTTTGTCTTTTCCTCGGTGATTCCTCCTCGCTGCAAGATGGCTCGTCCATAAGGTGAAAGATAGGCTGAGAAGAGATCTCATCTGACACGGCAACAATTTGAAGGGCAGATCCTTATTGGCGTAACTTGAGTCCGACCACCTCGAGCAGACTCAGCTAAAGCAATCTGCATGCGATAGCCTGGTGAAATATAGGCATTGGAGCCTTCCTTTTTGGAAACTCGTCGACCTGTCACCAAAGGAAGGTCACATCAAAAGGCAATAGTGAATGGCAATAAGTTAAGGTATAAATAACACTTACTGGACGGAGTCTTGGGTCCAAAGTGTTTGTTAAAGGATGCCTAGTTGTGAATTCCCACGGTGTGAGGTAACACACGAGCCACCCAATCCTCAATATCGAAGACGGGAGAAGGTGCACGTCTCTCAGTTGAAAACAAGGAATCCATGAGAGTCGAAAATGAAAGAATAGGAAGAAAGAAAATAACGAACATACGACAAGATACTTATGATTATAGTTCCATTGCTCGGGAAACCCATTCGGATTCGCCACTAGGTGCTCGATCTTGATGAAGAAGTATTTATGCTAGAATCGCCGGTTCACCTTATCATCCATCCCGGCCACAAACCCTTTGATCCCACGATGTCGCAGATGTATCAACGTGCCTCTATAAAAGCTAGGTGAGAATAGATGCAGTAGATGGCAAATATTAACCTCACAGTCGGCCAACTCTACATACTTCGCCAGCATAAGAAAAAATTTGTATAAATAAGGGAGAGTTGCGCGAGGCAGACGTTGTAAAAACGTCAAAACTCCTCCGCTAATGGGGGGAGAGCAAGAGAATAACCAACTAAGAATAGGTAAACATATAAAGCACAATATCTAGGTCGGCGAACCTGTACTATGTCATCTCCCGCCGGAATAATCTTGATGTGAGAAGGAATACAATATTTGAACCGAAGGTCGGTTATTTGACGCAGCCCCGTCTCAGAAAGCTCTTGAGCAGGAGCGGGAGCAGGTTCCTTTGGGAAGTCATTTATGACCAAAGGATTCTTGGGAACCACCTCCTCCACGGTAGGGAAACTTTCTTCCTTCTCAACCATGGATTCCTCACCACGAAGATGAATAGCCACCGATAAGGGAGTAGCATCGGAGAATTCGTCATGAATATGAGGGGAATCTGACATATTTCTGTAGTAAAGTGTGTATAGCAAAGTCGGAGAAAGAAGATACCAGCCGGGAAAGAAATTAGGGACTAAAATTGAAGAAATTGCAAGAAATCGGAAGTGGAGAACCAAGAAAAGATCAAAGATATGCATACAACAAGGGGAATGCTGAAAGTTCGAAAATGAAACCCCTCTCCTCTACTTATAGGGTTGGGTAACATCGGAATCGAGGCAAATAGCCCTCAACGACACTAAAATTGAAGCGATAGCAACACAAACACTACATTGGGAAGACGCGTAATGATGACGCGCGTGGCATGACATCATCCTACGTCAGCCACACCAACCGCAACCCTACCAGCTCGACCTTGGCCGATTCGATAAAATCATTACGACCAAATTTCCTCTGAACAGTTGCAGACAAAATTCGCTCATCGAGGTCGTCCATCATTACGACCTCAACAAGCGGAGGGACTAACTGTATTGGTCGTAAAACTAGACTTAATGACTACAAATGGACGTGGCCGGGGATCAAGCCGATCACGACAGAAGGGCAAGGAGTCGTCTTAAGAGGAATTAGTGCCGAGGACAAACAAAAAGTGTACGTAGGCAACGGTAGAATAAGTCTAGAATAGAAAGAAAGAATATTCTGTTGGATATTCTCTCTGTTGTACTTTTTAGTGTTTCTTAGGAGTTTCCCCTATAAATAAGAAAAGATAAATAACAAAAAGGGATCTTCACTTTTCGACAAGAGCACATTGTAAAGGGTTGACTATAAAGAATATACAAAAGCTTGTCTTGTTCATTGATTACATTGTTCAATATACGTTGTTTATTCACAAAATCCAAAGATTCCTTGTCCATCTTCATTTTCTATCACCCCACGTTGTTGTCAGGAAGGAGAATCATCGAAGTCACCTAACATTTTGGTGATAAATTTCTTTTTATTACATTTATTGTCATTATCTACATTTATTGAATGCTTATGTTACTACATTCAGTGACAATCATTGAACATATACTTGATATTTATTATTCTTGAACACGATCCCATATCACTGATTGAATTTATTACGTTTAACTAGGATTCACCCTCCATTTCCTCATTAATCAGTTTAACAAAAAACTTAACACTTTTTGGTCAAACACCTATGACTCGGCATACTCGAGGAACTAGTGGAAAAGAGTAGAGTAGTGGACATTCACGCTGTATTTCATAACATAGCAAGTGTTATCTTATTGAAAAGAAAAAGAAAGTAGGTTATGATCACATCTTAAATCGAATATATTTGAACTATATCAATTTAATGTTCTGTATTCCAGAAAAGAATTTTAATATTACATAAGGTAAAAAGAATACGTAAATACACCGCTGATCAAATTTATGATGTAGTTGAGTTTAGAAGTAAAAGAATGAGAAGTAAGTAAATAGAGAAATGGCATAGCAAGACCACCCTAAGGTGATGGCTGGGCTGCTGCTAGAACTACGAGACGCACCAGCTACAGCGGCTCCTCTACTGCCGCCCCTTCTGCGAGCAACGACAGATGTTAGGAGGAGACAAATGATAGAAAGTAGAATCGCAGCCTTCACATTCTTCCTCATTAGTTCTTTGTCAGCTCGTTGTTCTGCAGTTACTTTCTTGATTTAATTTGTTCTTCAGCTTCTTCTTCCTCTTTTCTTTTCTCTTTTTTTTCTTGTGTGTCCAGGCGATGTGCAAAAGCAAAACGAGTTATATGCCCTATATTTATATCATACTTCTTCATTAGCTTGGAAAGATAAAGGCGATTCACTTAGAGATTAAACGACGAAGTTTCGTTGACACGCTTCCAAAAGGGTCAAGTATTGAAAAGTATTACTACTATGTATTCACGTTAAGAATAAGTCAACAAAAGTTAGCTAATAATAGTAATGTTTTGGCTAGTGTTCTATATATTGAAAAGTCAATATTGGGACGACGATTGTCCAGTTTTACAAGTTGGAGGCACCCACCTTAAACTAGGTGGCCATTGAAAGCCAGTATATAATCTCAACCCATTCATTGTTTATTACTCATTACATTTTTGAGGTTGAAAATGGCATGATATATATACTTCTCCATATTGTCATTACTGTTGCGCGACGCCTTTCTGAGATTCCTTGGAAGGGCAACGTAAGGCTAAGCAACTGATGTCAGTGCAGTTGCTGTCCACCAACTGAGGTCCCCTCCGTGCGCTAGACTAGATTGTCAGTGTTGCACGGGAAAACCAATGTCAAGAGCAATTGAGAGAACAAAAATGAGAATTGAGAATGAAAAAAAGTTTGATTGCATTAACGAAAGCTATTACAGAAAAGCAAGGCGGTGTCGAGGGGGAGAGACACTAGTACAGAGAATTGTTGCTTGCTAAAAAGTTTTGAATGCTTGATCCCCTAATAATACTTTAAAAAAATAATCCAAAGCTACAAGACTATACTAGAATTCGCTAGAGAAACATAATGGAAGTACTTGAAATAAAACTACTCTATTTACAATGAAAATGACTTAGTTTTCTAAAAGGCAACAACAAGTCCGTTTTAAGCAGCATTGTCTTTGGCATCACGGTCTGCCTGCGGCTGGGCGCCGGCGAGGGATATCAGTGGGGCGAAGAGGCACCTGCGCGCTTGTCACTTGGCACGGCCAAGACCACGGGGCCGTCCGTGGCGCTATGCTTTGGGAGGCTTGCTAGGACGCCACGGGGAGCGCCCAAGGGGTCATGGGCCATGCTTGCTGCAAAAGGCTACTCATATATATGAATATGAGCCGCTTACTGTATTGCAACTACTTTTCATACGGAAGATTTCCTATTATATACAAGTTTGTCAACCAACTTTTCCTTTTAGATTACCTTACCAAGTGTAGATAGCAAAGCTCCCGTTGGTTCTTTTTCAGATATAACAGGAGTGTGATTTTAAAGGAATACATATTATTAGTTTGATAAACTGTAATCAGGATGTCGTCAACCTTAAAGTGTTCATAATAGGTATCAACTATCAGTCTAATATGCATAGTTGCCAACAATAGTGCAGAGAGAGTACAATCTGTATAACTAATTTGTTATAAGAGGTAAAATTTACTTAAACATATAGTATTTGCAGCCATTGGGTCCCTCTATCTGTATTTGCAGCCATTGGGTCTCTTTCACGTCAAAGCCCATCAATTTCTTTTTATTGTGTGTCTCGCACAACTTACATTAGTTGTGTGAGGCTCCTTTTTGTCTCACAAATTTGTAGACCCCAATCTTATACTTCTAAATTCACAAAAATCTGGGTCCACAAAACTATGAGACAAAAAAAATATCTCATACAACTAGTGTTAGTTGTATGAGATACAAAATAATATTTTCCCTCATAGTCAAAGCCGCGTAGGTGGATCCATCACTTTCACCAATCCTACATTCTGCCCTCTTTCTTTTTCATTGACATGGAATTAACATGGATAGTGACTATTCAAGTTACCTATTTCAACTTGTTTGAACTTGAATTTGAGGCGTAGATTTTATAATTTACTCTTGTTGCTGTTAAATTATAACCCTTCATTCTTCCCCGGATTCTATTTATATCTATCTATAGCCTATATTTTCTGCAAGCTACATCATTATCGTTTGGTATGATATACTTATAAGAATTATGGTAATTGGATAACTTTATCCAATATTTGGTTTAAATTTCGAATCACGTATAACTAATCCTTGTGTAAAGTTATACACCAATTTTAGTTTTAACTAGGGGTGTACATGGACCGGGTTGGTTCGGTTTTTATCAAAATCAAACCAAACCAATTATATCGGTTTGGATTGGTTCGGTTTTGTCGGGTTTTCGGGTTTTTTTGTTACATGAATATTATTTTAATCTTACGTTATTAAAATTATAAATAAAGCTTTGATAAGTGAATATATGTTTAGCAAATATAGAAAAAATTGACAAACATATGATGTATTAAAATATTTTAATGGGAGAAATATTTTAGTAACACATGATAGTTAGTTTCTTAGTCGTCTAACAATAATTTTTCGTTAATTTACGCTTTTAAGGTTAATACATGAGAGGATCCCAAATATTTCTACATTTTCTAAAGAAAAATTACTACAAAGTCTTAAAAATATAAATAAAATTTATATATTTATATGTCGATTTGGTTCGAGTTTTTTTACTCAATACCAAACCAAGTCAAAACAAACCTAATCGGGTTTTTAAATCGGTTTGGTTTGGTTTTTCGGTTTGGTACGGTTTTCCGGTTCGGTTTGAACACCCCTAGTTTTAACTTCATATTACTATCAACATGGAATAACTAATCCATGTATAACTTATACATGGATAAAAAACAAAAAAGTCAAAATTATCCGTATCCTTTTCCTAGAAGCCAATAAAAGTCTAAGCATCCAATGGTATAATTGTAAACTCATTACTTTGTAATGTAACAATAAATAATTTTTTTAAATAGTATCTTGTACAGTATCTAATTTTAGTGCAATACACCAAACACCCAATAATAAATAATCTTTGTTTAACTAATCCATGTATTACTAATCCCTATATTATAATTGTTTGTTTGATTGGTTTTAAAAATAACTATTGTGCAAAAACTCAATTCTGTGACAAAATCACTGGGCATTGTTTTGAGAAAGCGACTGATACCTGATCTTTATTTATGAGCTCCAGTTCTTTACTAACCTTTAGGGCATTTATTCCATGTAATCCATTGTGTGTAGTCACAGGCACTAGACGCAACAAGAAAAAATGGTAGATTCATGTAAAATTTAGTGAGAACTAATATTTTCAGAGTAACGTATACAAAAATTTATATATCTGTTGTTACAAGGACCTCAACCTGAGTTAAAATCTAAAACAAATAAAAATTTGGGGGCCTTAGCTCCTCTTGCCACTCCCTACCTGCAGAAATGGAGAAGAAAAATCCTCCACAGAACCACTCTTTAGATGTTTAATGTACAAAACACACTCCACATCAAGAGGCTCCCATATACTCATTCTGGAGCTTGCTTCATTCCCTCCAAGGCCTTCAAAAAGAACATAGGAACCTTATTTGTTTGCGGAATGCAGGATCATCTCTTTGGTGAATGTCAACATCATTAATACAACTAAGTGGAAGCTTCACCGATGAATATTTCAGAACTGATGCCAATTTCTCCTTTTGGAGGTCGTTTCCTCCCCGTAATCAATCAAAATTAATACAGCTATGTCTAACCAATCACTTGAATCTAATTCAACCTTAAAAAAATCCAAAATTAATTCACAAGCAATCTGATACTGAGGGAGAGAGGCAAAAGATAGGCGCTTTGCAGTGAGAAGATCACCCATCCATTCATTCATACATCACTTACCACCCTTCATATGAAGGTTTCTCATCCCAACATTGACCTTTTCCACACCAGGTTCACTCTTCACCTCTGTTTGGTTTAGACTTTTAACGTTGAGCCATGGGTGTTGCAAGCACTGCTGAGCCGTTGGTCGATTCTCTGGCTCAAAATCAAGAAGGGGACAAAGAAATTTGGCAAATTCATGGGCATCAATTTCAGAAAATCTAAATTTGTCAATAAGTAATTTTTCTAAAGACCCGTGCTTCAGCCTCCGGATCCTCTTCAAATCTCCATATTTGTCAAAGTAATCTTTAGAGCGAGCCCCACCATTGGCTATCTGCTTTACCAACAGTTTTTATAAGATATATTAACGATTACTTTTCAAAAGAATTCTTACAAGGTCACGAAAGCAAAACAATGCGCTCACCTTCCGGGGCATCTTTCCTAGAAGCTCCATCATCATAGCAAGGTGATCCTGGAACCAAAAAAGATACTAAGAAATACATTCAAGTGCTGCTCGTGAAAAACTTTTGATTGTGCAATAAAATCCACTGGGTAACTCCACTTCACATGTACAAAAAAAGCTGATCTTAGATTAAAATAAACTACGTAAACATGTCTAATATAAAGAGAGGGCCTTCCGCCCACTCCAACCATCCAGTGGTCCCCCAGTTCTCCTAGTTAAGAAGACGGATAACATTGAAACAAAAGGAACTGAGCACAATAGTAACACCGAAAGAACGGGGTTAAAAAAAGGGATAGATAAATTTTTCCTACCTCATCTTCACTGAAACCTTGTCCACCTTTGGGTGTGAACATCATCTCCCCAGTAGCAAGCTCAAATACAATACAAGCAAAAGACCACATGTCAGCAGAGAATGAATATCCAGACTGAAGTATAACTTCTGGAGCTCTATACTGCCGTGTTTGAATTTCTTGTGCAAACTGCTTGTCAGCCCAGCATGCATTTCCAAAATCCACAACTTTGCACCTTAGGTCAATTCCATCAAGACTTCTATTTGCTTTCGCACCTCCCCCCACCCCACCCATTGAAGCTCGTCTATTAGATATCCTGGCTGCTGCCCTCCTTGCCCTTTGTTTTAGCTTTTTCTCAATAATATTCATTGTTGCTCCTCCATTTGAGATCCCTTCAGGCCTTTCAAGTATCGGCGCTGTTCCCGATCTAATTGGATCCTTTGTGGCATTAATTGTGGAAAGTAAAAGAACATTTTCAAGTTTTAGATCTGTATGAATAAGTCCAAGTTCCCTGTGCAAATAATCTAGACCAGTTAGAATGCACTTGCATATTTCCCTAACTTTGTTCAGCTCAAGGCCTTTATAACGATTATATTTGACGAGGTGCAATAAGCTGTCACCAAGAAATTCAAGGACCATGCATAAATGCTGTCCATTTGGACCTGTATGCTTAAAATGGTCAATAAGTCTAACAACATATTTACTATTGGAGGGATCACCGTCGGCAATAGCAGAAAGGATTTCAATTTCGTGAAGAGCAGCTTGAGCAAATTGCGGCGCACTTTTCTGGATCTTCAAGGCTACAAATCCCTACCCAAAACAAATTTAAGTATATTAGACTTCATAGTCCAAGAAAACAATTCAATAAATCTGTAAGACTTCAAAACCAACCACAATGAGAATACAGAAAAGAAAATCTATGGCACATTCTTGTTGGAGATAGATTTGAAATCAGATGTTCTTGAAGCTTTTCATCGCTTACTAGGTGGCTTACCATCAGTTAGACAATGATTAAAAATATTCTCCAAAGAAGAGAAATTCTATGTGATTATTAAATATAAAAATATCCTTGAACTTCCATGACGAAGGAAGCTAATGGATTGATATTCTAGCTCAGAAAAATCACTAATGACCTGTTGGCTGTTGACTCCAAATCAGGTCAAATGACCCCGCAAAATAAATACTTTTGACATGGAAACATTCAAACTTCTCAAATTAAATTGTAGCTCTATGGAGCTCAAAATATTTCATTATAAGAAACCATGAGACATTTGGAGATAAAGTTCATTCCAAGCATTTTTACTATGGGCCGTAGGTCTCCAAACAGTGTATTAACTGCATGCACACAATTATCCTCGGCATCAAGGACTTTAAAACTGCTGCTTGCATAAGAGATCTCGCAACTTGAAAAAGAGACCTCATATATGCATCACATTCATCACAAACAAAAGCATATATATACCAAGTCTGACACCATAAAGAAATGGTGACAATGGTAATGATTAAAAGCCTAAAACTGAATGGAAATTATTTCACTGTGTAAGCAGTAACAGACATATACTTGCTCAAGATGGTTGCTATTGACAAGAAGCGTGAATAGAGAGAAAAGAAAAGGAACCCTACTTGAGGCCTATTGTAATAACTAATAACACTTCAGCTTTGTTAGGAAAGTCGGGGAGGGTGTCAAGTAACTATCTCCAAACATATAGATATGCAAAAACATGTATTACCGTCTACCGACCAAATAAACAAGAAGATAGGTAATGCTGAACCTGATCAAAGTGGATAATAAAAATAAATAGGAATAGGCATTCTGCATCCGGATATCTTGAAATGCAGCATAAGGTAGCAGAGTAGCATCTGTTTGTGCTAGTGTCATTTCTTGTCTCTCGGGGGGAGAGGGGAAACATTGCCCTTGGAGATCCTGACAAAAAGTCCTGTGCAACAACTCAGTAGCCAGAATGCTACAAATTCTATCTCCAATGTCCGACTTCAAATCCCTGGCTGCTGCCAACTGGTCAATCAACCAATCAACTACTTTGCAATCCTAAACTGGTCGGAATCCACTATACAAACCCTGTGTATCCATTCCACTCTTCTCCTAAATCAGTATCCATCATAGTTGGACTATTTTTACTTTAGCTATCAATCTACGGCGACCTTCCTCCTTTAAAAAAGATCTAAGAGAGTAAGAGAAGCTCTGATTTGTGGAACTCAAATAGGCAGAGCTTGCCTCATTAGCTCTAGTTTGGGAAAACAAAAAAGAACAGAAACGATCTGGAAAATATCTGACATCCAAACTAGTTGTTTTCTTTTGTAATTTGTATCTCCCAGAAAAGAAACTAGGGAAAACCGAAAGCAATATAAAAACTAAATACTCACTCCTCTAATTCAACTTGCTCAAATAGTATCCTCTACGACAAAAAATCTTAATGAGCTCATTTAATATCCCCCGATGGTATCAGGTTGCATGTACCATTGTAGCAGGTAACTTGCCTTGTTTCAAGTTATAAGTACCACTTTTTGTGGAGGGTTACTTGTAAATATCTCTTGGGAAACCTGATAGTGTAAAAATTTGTTTAAACTGTCCCCTACATAAGACTCATTCTTAATTAACAAGTGGCGATTATTATCATCAGTTGAAAGGTACAATTACTAAATCAAGGTGTGATCCAATTTGATTAATCATAACGAAAAGAATAACTATAATCGGTTGCATATTCCAAATTGCATTTCACTGATAAAAGCATCTCTAGTAATAACTTAGCCACAAACAAAGACGATCTTCATCACTTAAGATTAAACCTTAGGTCACAAAACTTTTCACTAATCGTGAAATAACAAGAGCAATAACGATCTCAAATAAGCATACATTTTGATGAATTCACACAAAATCCGCGTAAAACAAAATCACGGAAATGAAATGAAAAGAGGAAATAGTATTGATCAATAAACTTTTTTATCAAAAAAGGAAGAATATATTGAAGGAATAAAAAAGACTTACGGACGATCGAGTATCGTAAGCGAGCCAAACGGTGGAGAATTCACCCCAGCCGAGTTTTCGCTGAGCAATATATCGGCCGCCGGAGAATGAATCGCCGATTCTCACCGCATGATATCCTCCTTTTCTGTATGAATCCATTCCTTCATCTTCATCTTCCGATGCCGACGATGACGACGGTGAACATGACATGATCGGTGAATGGATCAGACCTGATTTACACACACTGTGTGTGATCTACAAAATTATTAAATATGTTTATCGTTTGATTTGATTGATTATAAATTTGATGATTTTCGATTAGAGAAGAAGCAAAGTGGAATTCTCGTGGAAAAAGCTTTAAGAATGAAGTGGACAGTGCGTTAATGAGGGGGTATATGTGGCCTTCATTACCATATTCTCTCCACTTTTTCCTCTTTTCCTCTTTTTCGCCTTCCCCATAATTTTCCCTTTATATACTGCTATTTCTTCGTTTCTTTTTCTTTTTTTAATTCAAAGTTGCGACTTTTTTAATTAATTAAATGGGAACATCCAAAGTTTAATTAATAGTACAAGCTCTGTTTCAAAAAAAAAAAAAAAAATAGTACAAGCTAACTATAGTAGACTAGCCATCCATTTTACTTGATTTGAAAACATTTTATTGAAATATGTAATCACTCCCTAAATTCACTTTCATATGTGCACTATACTAAGAGCATGTATGGATGTGCCAATAACCGATAAGTTTAAAGTGCTGAAACTAATATTTTAAATAAGCATTTATGTATTTGGATACAAATGCTAAAATTAATAATAAGCAATTAAAATATTTAGTTAAAAAATATTAATAAACTATTCTTTGTTAAAATGACTAAAATACCATTAAAAACTCTGCAAAAGATTATAAACTAAAAAATTCTTTTTGTAAAGAAAATGATGAACAACCAACACTACTAAAAATCCGGCAAAAACCGACCAACTTTGGTAGGTTAAAAAAAGGACCAAAAAACTGATCAAAGTTGGTCGAATTTTCAAAATATTTTATTTTTTAATTTTTTTTATGAAGCCGACCAACTTTGGTCGGTTTCTTTGGCGCAAAAAAGCGGGAAACTACTTTTGAGTCCTGCGAAATTTATTTTCCTAGAAACCGACCAACTTTGGTCGATTTTTCAATTAAAATAAATAAAAATTAATATTAAAAAAACCGACCAACTTTGATCGATATTTTTGAGGCGGCCATTTTAAAAAACTAACCAACTTTGGTCGGTAATTTTATTTTTAACAAAACCGACCAACCTTGGTCGATTATTTTCGTGCGAAAATACAATTAAAGAGTATAAATAAATAAAAAGACAATCTTAAAAGAAAGTGCACCAATGGTCTAGTGGCAGAATAGTATCCTGCCACAATACACACTATGGTTCAATTCCCAGATGGTGAATCTTTTTATTATATAATTAAAATATCGACCAACTTTGGTCGATTTTTTTTTTTTTTTTTGCAATAACTTTTTTTTATTTAATTGACTGATAACACTGGTCAGTAGTTTCCGATCAACTTTGGTCGGTATTCTTAACCGACCATCAAAATACCGTCCACACGTAAATGGTCACGTTTTGATCGATAATTGGTCATAACCGACCAACTTTGGTCTTTTTTTTTTAAATTGGTTTATGGCATATTTTTAGTAGTGCAACACGGAATGAAGAGAAAGTTAGGAAAAAGTATTGTTAATTAAAAAATATTATTAAAGATAAACAGTAAAAGTCTTGGTCAAATTAAAAGTCTTTAAGCTGAAAAGTCATAAAACGGGAGTGACCAACTTATGATTTATGGCTGATCTGAACTTATAAGCATTTTAGGTGTTTACCAAACACGTACATAAGCCAAAAAATGTTTATAAACCAGTTTGACAAATTTATAAACTTAGCCAAACACCCTCTAAAAGTACATTTCACTTTTACTAGTCCATTTTAGCAAATCAAGAGAAACACAATCTTTTTTTCCCTATTTTGCCGTTAATCATTAACTACTCACCCAAATCTTTTTCAAATACTATCATTATTATGGGTAATACTATAAATTACATACTTCATTATTTTTTCTTAAAGGGATCGTAAAGTCAAAAGTGGACAATAAAAATGATCTGAAGGAGCATTAAGGTTCTTTTAACACTAAAAATCTAATTTATTTTCAATCGACATATACATTTCTACTAGTATTTTTTATTGCATATGTGAATTTTATTCTATTGTTTCACTAAATTTACATGGATTTCAAAAGTTTTTTGTATACAACTTCTTTTCATGTAATTTTATGTATACACTGTTTCACTTTTAACATATTCAGTTATTTATGTTGGAGGCGGAGCCATGATTTAAAGGTTATGAGTTCGGGGTTCTAGTCCTTTTAAGTCATTGGGCTCAAAATTAATAATTTATACATATACAATATATTTTTTAAGACAAATATATGAATTAGACCAAAGTGACTGAGTTCGGTCGAACCCGCACTCAATGAGCTAGCTCTGCCACTAATTCATGGTTCTACACAATAGAAATTGATGCTTTCCAACATAACTGCATAATACCCAACCAAGTTATCTCAAACGAGCTCTCTTATTTAGACATTATTGGTTAAAAGTACTCCGTCTGTTTCAATTTAGATAACACACTTTTCTTATTAGTTGTTCAAAAAAGAATGACATATCTCTACAATTGAAAATAATTCAGCTTTAAATTCTTCACTTTATCCATTTTACTCATAATGAGAAACTTTTATAACCACAAAAATATCATGGTCCCACGAAACTTTAATTTTTCTTTTTCTTAAACTACGTACAGAACCAAACTACCTCATATAATACTCCTTCCGTTTCAATTTATGTGAACATATTTTCTTTTTAGTCCGTGCCAAAAAGAATGACCAATTTCCCTATTTGGAAACAATTTACCTTTATGCAATGATTTATAGCCACACAAAATATATGTCCTTCATTTTATACTACAAGTTCAAAAATCTTCTCTTTTTTCTTAAACTCCGTACCCAATTAAATAGGTTTACATAAATTAAAACGGAGGGAGTAGAAGTTTTGTGGTTTTTTTTGCATTGTTGGGAACGTCAAGGAATTAAAAGTTTCCTTTTTGCAGATAATGCATTTTCACTCTTTTTCTACTTTTATGATTTGCAATATTAGAGGAGTTTTTGGAGAGTGGGGGGAGGCTTGAAAAGCAGTGGCGTGCGTTAGGTATTTGGGTTAGAATTCGTTGAGTTAGAGTAATCATTTGTTGAGGGGAAGTCATAAGATTCGAGAACTCAGCCAACTGCCAAATTGGGCATTAATTTAATATGAGTAAAATGATGTTCATCATCCTATTAATCCCATGCGAGACTTGGTAGATTTGACAATTTCCTCCACGCAACATCCTAAACTAAAAGCAAGTTGTTTATCTCTTACGGTATATATTTGCGGACCAACAAGGATTGTGGTGCAACGGTAAGTATTTCCTTAACCAGAGGTTTCGGGTTCGAGCCTCTGGTTATGAAGTCGTCTTTGTTAGGAAGCACTTTACCCCCCAATATGGGACTTTCCGGTACAAATCCGGATTTAATCGGGCCCCAATATGGATACCGGACACCGGATAGAAAACTCAAAAAAAAAAAAAAAAAAAAAAAAAAAAAAACAACGGAAGATTAAAAAGAAAAAAAAAACTTACCATGAGAAGAGTGTATCAGAAAAAAGAGCTAGAATGAAGCAAAAGGAAGAAGAATGAATATGTTATTATTTATAAATCGAATATTTGGAAATAAATTTAATTTAGTGGGATATATTTGAAAAGATAATAAGAGTAGAAGAAATATCAAGAATCAGAGAAGGAGAATGAATTGGAGTTTAGTTTGTAGTATGAGAAAAATAGAAAGGAGACTATGAGGTATTTATAATATATGGTTTCTAAGGAATATGAGAAGCCTTGTCAGCATAGAATTATGACGGCAAATTGGATTGGATTGAATTGTAATTTGTAGGGTACACTCTGTCTTTGCCTTTTAAAGTATTTTAGTTTTTATATTTTTTAGAATTAGGTTATTTTTACCTTTTTTAAGCATCAACAAAAGGAAACAATGAATTCAAAAATTATAATCTTAGACGAAATTCATGAATTTTTACATTATCTAGTACTATATTTTAGCAAATAATTTGTCGTATTTTTCAAGTTAATAATCTTAAAATTATTGGAGAAGCAACTCTTTATAAANATTTCGATTTTTTCGATTTCGATTTATCTATTTTGGGGGCTTATCGATTCGGTTATCGATTACACCAATAAGAAAATTTGCGGGATTACACGGAAAGTATATCACTATAAACGCGTCTAACTAATATGGACAAAAAGAAGCTAAAATAAGACGAACACCATTTATAATATAAAAATTGTGTCAACAAGCACATGCAACAAAACTAATTAATGGATTAAATGTATGCCACCAACACTCCAACGGTATAAAAAAAACAAAACAAAACAAAACACATCATCACGGCTAATTCTGTTTTTCATTAATTTGAACTTCATTCCCTGGATCTTTAAATATGATCATTCCTTAAATCTGGTAGAGGAAATAATAGGGTAAGGGACTTAAGGTAAAGGAAAGGGTATAGATTAGGGAAAATAATATTGTATAGCCGCTTTCAAAATAGTAGCGGAATATATATACATTCTCTATGTTATATTAGTCTACACAAATATGTAATTACTCATTTAACAAGTGTCTACAGTCTAGGGGTGTGCATTCGATTTTGACCCTTATCGATAATTACTTATCGATTATCGATTTGTACATATGCTTATCGTTATTGTTTCGATTTTTTCGATTTCGATTTCGATAACAAATAATCGATTCGATTTATCGATAAACCGATTCGAATGCACACCCCTATATTGTATAACCTTCTTTTATACAGAGGAAAATTTAATTTTTTAAAAGTGCAACATTTTAAATTACTTTTATTTTAATGAAGTGTCAGTTCTAATGATGATGCAAAGAAAAAATAGGAATTGAAAATTTGGGATGAGAGAATATTTTTATTGTCTTTCACTTTTTGAATATTAATTTATAATGTTTGGATAATGTTTATAATAGTTGGGAATTTTTCTTTTGTCCTTTTTCTAACTTGTTATGCCAAAATATAAAAGAATTGGTTGTTAATTTTAGTAATAAAGAGAGAAAGCACCTTGTATTAAAAAGTTAACGTAGTAGTATTAAAATTTGTGTAAACAACAAAAGTTAAAGTGAAAAATGGAACTTAATGCGATGTATGACTATTTTTTATGTATGTTGTATGCATGTAAAATTTGAATCTCCAAATTTTCTTACCACAAAATAATAGACTACTCAATCTTCTTATGGCCGAAATTACTAAAATAGTTAATCAATTGAAATAGTTCACATTAACATTTCCAATAATTCACTGCATATGCGTGTAGCAATTATGATAGCTTGAGCAATTTAGACTTCTAGTTGTATCATAATAAAAATTTAGATGTCTTTTTTCTTCTTATGTATTATCTTCTCTTTTGATTTAGGAATAGCAAGAAGAGAAGGCAAGAGGAGAATAAGGCCTTGTTTGTTTGTTTTTTTAAGATTAAGACGTCTGAATATTAAGATGTGTAGTAAGATTAAAATATTTGAATTTTAACATTTGAATACTAAATAATTATGATTGTTTATTTTTTAAACATCTAAATATATAAAATATATCTTTATTTAAAAATTAATAAATATAAATTCAAATGAGATACTAACAATGCGCTAAATTTTGGTGAGGTTGATTACAAGTGTTTTTGGGAGGAGTCCCACCAGGCATGTGTTTAATTACAATAAATCATGTTAACTTATTACTTTTTGGCCTTTTTTTCGTGGTTCAAAATATCAGATTTTTTTAAATTTCAAGAATGAATTAATTATATTTTTCCTATATTGCTCTTAGAGTAAATAATATTGGAGCATGTGTTAGGAATGTTTATGTGAAGAGATAGTAAAGATTAATACAGTCAATTTTATTATTAATTAATATTAAAAGGTGGGTTTCTTAATCTGTGTGAAAATTGCTAAAAAATCACTTCTAGAACTTTCCCCGTGTTACATCCAAAGGAATTTGATTCTCTTTGAGGATTAGAAGTCAATTAACTACTTTTAAATGGTGTATCAAATGGTGTTACACTTTGAGAACAACAACGTGCGGATGAAGCTACAACAAAAATTCATGCGAGATTACATTATGTAATAGCAATGTAATTTGTAATTTTATGGGAGTACAGTACAATCTTTCTTAAGAATATCATACAGATTTTTCTCCTACTTCGATCTCGCCATTATGTGATTCGTCGCGATTGACGTGTGTTAGAAGGATTGTCAAGAGAATCAGCTCAGGTATGTTAAGGCTATCCTTTTTTTCCTTTTGGCACGATCCATATGATACAAACGAAACGAGCAAATGCACAGTTTTCATAAATAACTCTATTCATAGAAGTACTGGAAGTGCCTATGTTCTTGATTTCCCATGTGTCATATTATTTTATTATTTGTTCATAGATCTCAGAAAATACGTAAGTTATTAAAGTTTATTTCATGATATTAATCAAAGGTGTAATGATCTTATGATATACAGGGGCAGACCCACATGGTGTCAAGGGAGTTCAGTTGAACCCGCTTCGTCGAAAAATTATATTGTATATATTATACTTAAACAGATGACAGTTGTGTATAAATTAAAAAATTGAACCCGCTTCGAACAAACATGCTCTTCATCGAGGTGGTCAAGCGAGTTCAAGTTGTATTGGCGGTGCCAAGTTCGAGTCCCATTTTTTAATTGTTCTTTTAATCTGTATTATGGGACGAAGTGTACGCAACCGATGGCCAAGATAAGTGTGTTTCAAATTAACCAGAGTCCCTCTAATATTACTCTCATGTCCACTCGTTTGTGATTTTACTATGTTACTTTATCTTCCTTTTTGCCAGAATACAATTTATTCTATAGTTTAATCTGCTAAAAAAATCAAGCAAAGTGAAATTTGTTCATTATTTCTTAAAATTTGATAAAATGCAAGTACATTTGTTGAAATTATTTATAATTAGTTAGTTTTATTTAGTTTAGTAACGTTTATTTGTTTTATACTTAATTTTCTAGTTTGGTATATAGCTCCAAAAAATTGTTACTTGAATTATTTTAGTATTTATAGATTTATTCTCTTCGCTCTTTCAGATAACAACTTCTTATCAGTAACAAAGAAAACTCTAGATTTATTTAAATATTTTAGAGTTAATAATTTTGTTAAATTGAATTTTCGACGTAAAATTTGTAAATTATTAAATAAATTTCTACAAGTAGATAGATAATTTTTTTGTACCTTTTTAAAAAAAATTAATTATGTTAAAACTATAGAGTGCCAACTTTAAAATAACGTCATTTTGAGATCGTGTTAAGAATAATTAATAAATAAATAAATAAATAAAATGATCAAATCTTGGTCGTCATACCCGACACAATTTATACTATTACATGCGCTCGTCTTTGACTGAACCCATTTGTGCAAAATCCTAGGTCCGCCACTGATGACATACCGAGAAATCTTATTAACTCAATTCTTATGCATTGCATTCAGTTATACATGCACATTGACCCAGGACCAGATGGCGTTATATATATGGGGTATGAGAAAAGGTTATGACGTTACATACGCACCATCACTTGATCAGCTGCTATACATTGATGATTGCCCACAGTGGCCGAGATGATATGATGGGATGCCCTCGGAGGTTTGATGATGTTATGTATGCATATACCTATTCATGGTATGCCGTTTATATGCATATGCATGACATTATAAAAAATAAATAATTCAGAGCTATTCAGACTTACATATTGAGTCTTTTACTCCATATTTCTCTCATGTCTATTATTTACTGGTTTTTATTCCTTACATACTCGGTACATTATTTGTACGGGCGTCCCTTTTGCCTGAGGACGCTGTGTTTCATGCCCGCTGGTCCCGACAGACAGGTTGAGAGTCCTCCAAGTAGGCTATCAGCTCAGCGGAAGGTGTTTGTGCGTTTTATTTACTCTGGAGTTGCTTATTTGGTCAGTATGATTAGTACATGTATTGATTGGTATGGCGGTGCCATGTCCCAACCTTTATGCTATTATGTACTCTTAGAGGCTTGGAGACAGATGTCATGTATACGAAAACTTGTATAGCCATGTCAGCCTAAGTTTTGAGTATATAAAGGGTCATGCCGGCCTTATAGGCTCGTACATCATATATATAAGTCGGTATATCATGTTGGGCCATCCTATGTCAAGTATTCGCTCATGCTTTATTCTAGTTGGCTCATGACAGCCTTTCCGGCTCATTTACCTATGATAGTATGACACAAAAGATATGTTATGTTGGTACTCGGTTGAGTAAGGCACTGGGTGCCCGTCGCAGCCTATCGGTTTGGATCGTGACAGTGCAGGAAAAACAACACTACTTGAAATTCGGCAAAAACTTACCACGGCCAACTGGCCGCCAACTAGCCGACTTCGATCGGTCATAAAACCGATCGAAATCTTGACCGAAGTTGATCGGTTTTTCTTTATTTTTAATTATTTTTTTAACCAAACTAACCAACTTTGGTCTGTTTTTTTTTTTGCACTAAAATGCGGGAAACTATTTTAGCGTCCCACGAAAATTATTTTTTAAGAAACCGACCGAAATCGGTCGTTTTTTCATGTAGAATAAATTACATTTGAAATTCAAAAAACTGACTAAAATAGGTCGGTTATTTCATTCAATCATTTAAAAAACCGACCAATTTTGGTCAGTAATATTATATTTTTAATAAAATCGACCGAAATCGTTCTGTTATTTTCGCGCAAAAATATAATTAAATAGTACAAATAAAATAAAATAAAGTCTTAAACCAAAATGTACTAATGATCTAGTAGTAGAATAGTATCCTGTCATAAGACAGACCCTGGTTCGATTCCCAGATGGTGTATTTTTTAATTGCATAATTAAAAATATCGACCGACTTCGGTCGATTTTTTCGGCAGACTTTTCTTTTTGGGTCATTTGTAAAATTTAATTGATCGACCGAAATTGATTAGACCGATTTTGGTCGCTATTTATTACCAATCAACCTAATTTCGACGGATTAGAGTCGGTCGGAAATCGTTCAGTTTTTCTAGTTTTATTGACCGATTTTTGTCGGTATTTCTAGACAAATTTAGGTAGTCTTTTTAGTAGTGCAACATGCTGGAAAGAGGGGAAGCCAAGCTGCGTAAGCTACAACATTTGCCTATGCAGCTCATATTTTTATAAATAGCAGGGGATAGGAGAGAGAGAGAGAGAGAGAGAGAGAGAGAGAGAGAGAGAGAGAGAGAGAGAGAGAGAGAGAGAGAGTATTTTTGGCAAAGTTTTAGGTTCTAGAGAGAAGGTGGAGCACCCCCAACCCAAATACACATCAAAAGTGAGTTTTATGTTATTCTTATAATGGATTAATATTGTTTAATGGTAGTATTAACATGTACATGGATTAAAATTCACAGGGATTCCTCCAATCTTCAAGAATCATTCAAAGGGTTCAAGTTAGGATTTGAGCTACAAGAGGTAAGCTCTCTATCCTTCACTTCGATACAACTATGGATTAAGTATTTGGAATGTATTGTGAGGTAGAAAGTACCAATTGGTTGAAGAATCATGTTAATCCTAGAAATGGGTATTATGATTTAGGGTTTTTAAATGGGGAAGAAGATGAATAGTGAATTTTTGAATCTTTGTTAAGATGGTTGATGATTCTAGTGCTTTAATAGCTTACTCATGATTAAGTATTGAATCATGTAACACGTATTAGGCTTTAATAATAGGTGAATTGAACTATGATTAAGCCCCAAAAGAACCACTTTCTTGTAGAGTTTTTATTGTAAAAGTGATAGCAAAATGCTCTTATTAGTGCTTTTTATATTTTTCAGGTTACTTACATTAGAAGAACGCTATGGAGTGGTTTTGTATCATTTATGGAAGAAAAAGAAGCCAATCGCATCAAAGTTGCCAAGTGAACCAATTGAAATACACAAACGAGGCCTGAAGGTGAACTGTCGCGGTCCCAGCGTAGGCGCGGTAGGCCGCGGTGAGATGTCAGAGGAGATTCAGAGAGGCCTTTTGGCCGCGGTCCCAGCGTGGGTGCGATAGGACCGCGGCAGGCGACGGAAACTTAAGGGACTGAAGTGCAAATTCCGGAATTCTTAGCCCAAATCCCTATTTAAATACTAGAAATCACCCAAATGAGGCATGTAACATTATTAGAGAGTACTTTGGCAAAAAAAGTAATTGTGAGAGATCACCCAAAATATCTTTATTTCTTTTCTTCTTTATTTTCTTGAAATATATGATTATGAATCTTTTAGTATTTGATTTACCCATTATCATGAGTAGCTAAAAAACCTTAATCTAAGGTTTTAGTGGAACCCGTTGGGAATTACTTGGTTGTTTTATCAATATAATTAGATTTGGTTGTTAATCTCTAGTTGTTCGTCTATGTTTTGATTGTGGAATAGTTGAAAAGGCCCTCAATTATCCGTTCCTATTTATTGTGTATCTTCATGATAGAGAGTGCATATTTAGGCGATTGTATGAACAACATCACTCCCGGAGTATAGACGAGAGTCATAACCGAGGGTTTAGGGGTTGGATTAGAGATAACGAAACCCAGGGTGCAATCTAAGTGAACCATATTATGAAATTAGCTAGCGTAGCTTGAGAAAGTGCGTCTAGTAGATTATTATAATTACTTGAGAAAGAATTATGATAGATGGAGAGTTCACGATTGTTAGAGATAGCTAAATCATAATTATAAGAAATATACAACCAAGGAAAAGACCAACGTGGGAAACCATTGCCTTAGACCTTCTTTATATTGTTGACACATCAAGCTTAGTTAATATTCAGTTATTCATTACTTTTAGTATTAGTTGTTAGGAAATCAACAATTATGAATCAGAAAGTTTGGAAAAACAGGTTGTGTGAATTGAGTAAATCTGACAGTGGTGATTGGTAGGTTAATTCTCTGTGGTTCAACTCTGGGCAATAATACTCAGATTATATTTGCGACGCCCGCATAGTCTTTTGTGAGACTCAGTTGAGCGTGATCAAATTTTGGCGCCGTTGCCGGGGAATTAACGATGTTATCAATTACAATTGAAAGAAATACAAGATTTCAAGTGTAATCCATTTTCTCTTTACCAATCTTTACATTGAAATTCTAACGGTTGAAATCTTGTGGGAAGCAGGTGTATGCCTAGAAATTCTTCGAGGACTGGATAACTAATAGAAGGACTCTCAGACCCCGAGAAAATATTCAGGCATTGAACCGTGCCAACAAAGTACTTCAACAAACTCAACCAACGAATCAACTCGAATTTGACATGGGTGACGTGAACAACGCCAAAGGAAACAATAGGAATAAGCAAGTTGACCTGGATGTCAGGGGAGTGGCACCTCTTGTGCCAGAGGCTGCACTTTATGACTGGGCACAGCCCACAACTGACAATCTAGCCACTGCCATAGCTGTGCCTGCAATTCAAGCGGAGACATTCCAAATCACCAACAACATGCTGTATCTGCTGCAGAATAAGGGATTGTTCTCCGGGTCAAGCATTGAAGACCCACAACAACACTTGAAAAATTTTCTGTCAATTTGCATGACCCAAAGGCAGCCTAATGTGACTCCTGAAGCTATCAAGTTGCTCCTATTCCCATTCTCAGTGACCGGGGCAACTCAGATTTGGTTAAATTCGCTCCCGATCAACTCTATCACCACTTGGGAGGAATTAGTCAAGCAATTCTTGAACAAGTTCTACCCACCTAACAAGACTGCACAACAAATTGATGATATATTGCAGTACAGACAGCATGCCACTGAGTCCTTGCAGGAAACTTGGGAGAGATTTAAAGGGATGCTTGTGAAGTGTCCTCATCATGGCATTCCGGATCAGATTCTTGGCCAGAGATTCTACATGGGTCTAACTGACAACTTGAAGGCTAATGTGGATGCTTCAGCTGAAGGTGCGTTCTTAAGCAAAACATTTACCGAGTGCAAAATTCTCTCAGACAAGATGTCACAAAATGCGGGGTGGATGACTAGAGGTGCAACACTGGCACCCATAATACATTCTGTTCCATTGGATCCCAATAATTCGCAGGAAGAAAACATGGCCACACTCCTAACCCAGATGAGCTTACTGACAAAGAAGATTGATGAGACGGTTACAAACAGATGCACATTGTTGATACAACAAATGGAGGATTATGTACACCATGTATTAATCAGTCCTATGTTTGTTCATGGAGCAGAGAAGGTGAAAACCAAGGGGTCCGAGAAGATATGAACTATGTCAACAATTATGGGGGCCAGAGACAAGGAGCACAACAGTGGAGACCACCATAGAATCAGTAGTACAAGCCTAATATGCAGCAGCCTGGGGGTATGCACCCTCACAATCAATTAGTGCCCGTGACTTATCAGAAACCGCAGGGTTATCCACAACATAATCAACAACAATTGGTTTATTAACCACCCCCTCAGTAGCAAGACAATAACATGGTGGAAATTAGAGGTATGCTTCAACAACTTATTGGGAAAAATAATAAAGTGCAGGAAAAATTGGCAGTCTATGATTCATCCATCAAGAATATTGAAACACAGCTGGGTCAGCTGTCCATGGCATTGAACAACTACCCTCCGGGAACTTTACCTGCAGACACAAATGTTAATCCCAAGGAGCAAAATCCGAATCAGCTGATGGCAGTCAGTCTAAGGAATGGTAGAGATTTAGATCGAGAGCAGGAAATTGCACAGGCCAATAAGAACACTACACCAGCTACTCCGGTGCCATTAGAGGAAGAACATCCAGCGGAACTCACTGAAGTAGTGGTTGAGCAGAGTCAGAAGGGTAAAGGCAAAGAAAAAGAGACCGAGCAAGCCGTAGAACAGGTGGCACCTCTTGTGCCAGACACTCCTAGCAAAGAAAAACCAGCAAGTAGTGCCCAAAGGGTGATCCCTGCACCCTTCCCTCAGAGACTGGTCAAGCAAAAGAAGGCAGACCAATACAAAAAGTTTATGGAGATGCTGCGTCAAATCCAGTTGAATATTCCATTGATGGATGCCTTGAGGGAGATGCCCGGTTATGCCAAGATGATGAAAGATTTAATGTCAAGGAAGTTTGATTTTCAGGATCTATCTACCGTAACTCTGACACAAACCTGCAGCGCAGTGGTGGCAAAACCGATAGCACAGAAGATGTCCGATCCAGGTAGTTTTACTATTCCATGCACCATTGGGAGTTATGCCTTTGCAAAGGCATTATGTGATTTGGGAGCCAGCATAAATTTGATGCCACTGGCAATATACACCAAATTGGGCATCAGCAGGGCCATGCCAACTTCTATGCTACTCTAACTGGCTGATAGCACTATGAAAAGACCTACTGGTATTCTTGATGATGTGCTGGTGCAAGTGGGGAAGTTCGTGTTCCCTGCAGACTTTGTGATTCTGGACTGTCAAGTGGATGAGGAGATACCCCTTATTTTGGGGAGACCATTTTTAGCCACTGGGAGAGCACTGATAGATTGTGAAATTGGGGAGCTTAAAATGATATTGAATGATGAAGAAGTCATATTCAATGTTCAACAATCAATGAGGATACCCAGCGAATATGCAAATTGCTCTCTAGTGGAAGCAGTTGATGTAATTCTGCAAGAGGATGATAGGGCCCTGACTATGGGGGACCCATTGGAGGCATGCTTGACAAACTTAGATGAAATGGATGGAGAGGGATTAGCTGAATGGGTAATGGCATTAGAAGGCCGAGGATTTTGGTCAAGGGAACTTCAGTTCGAGTCCTTGGAGCTGGAGAAAAGGGTCACTCCTCCAGCCAAGCCATTAATAGAGGAACCACCCAAGTTGGAGCTGAAGCCACTCCCAAATCATCTCAGGTATGCATTTCTAGGCCCTAATTCGACTTTACCGGTTATTATATCATCCTGTTTGCTAGATGTGCAGGTAGAGCAGCTTCTGCAGGTACTGAAAGATAACACGACGGCCATTGGTTGGACCATGGCAGATATAAAGGGTATCAGCCCAGCTTTCTACATGCATAAGATTCTCCTGGAAGAAGGGACAGACTTTCCAGGGAACACCAGCGAAGGCTGAACCCTAACATGAAAGAAGTTGTAAAGAAAGAGGTGATCAAATGGTTAGATGCGGGAATTATTTTCCCCATCTCTGATAGTAATTGGGTCAACCCTGTCCAATGTGTTTCGAAAAAGGGAGGTATGACTATTGTGAAAAATGACAACAATGAGTTGATCTCAACTCGTACAGTCACGGGGTGGCAAATCTGCATGGATTACCGGAAATTAAACACCTCCACCCGCAAGACCACTTTCCTTTACCCTTAATTGATCAAATGTTGGATAGGTTGGCTGGTAGATCACACTTTTGTTTCCTAGTTGGATATTCGGGGTACAATTAGATTTCAATAGCCCCCAAAGATAGAGAGAAAACATCTTTCACCTGTCCGTATGGCATCTTTTCCTTTCGGAGAATGCCCGTTGGGCTTTGTAATGCACCTGCAACTTTTCAATGGTGCATGCTAGCCATCTTTACAGATATGGTAGAGGACATTACGGAGGTCTTTATGGATGATTTCTCCGTAGTGGGAGATTCATTCGAAGACTGTCTTCACAACTTAAGCAGAGTGCTCAAAAGATATGTGGAGACAAACCTGGTACTAAACTGGGAGAAGTGCCATTTTATGGTACAAGAGGGGATAGTCTTAGGACATCGAGCGTCCAGAAAAGGTATTGAGGTTGACCATGCGAAGGTTGACGTGATTGAGAAGTTACCACCACCCAATTCAGTAAAGGCGGTGAGAAGTTTCCTTGGTCACACCGGGTTCTACCGGTGTTTCATAAAAGACTTTTCCAAAATTGCTAACCCATTATGCAAACTCCTTGAAAAGGATAACCCCTTTGTGTTTTCTAATGATTGCAGGTTGGCATTTGAGGAACTGAAGAAGAAGTTGACCACTACACCCATCATTGTTGTGCCCGACTAGGAGCAACCATTTGAGCTCATGTGTGATGCTAGCGACTATGCTATAGGAGCAGTCTTGGAGTAGAGAAAAGACAAGCTGATGCACCCGATTTACTATGCAAGCAAGACGCTAAGCGGTGCACAACTCAATTACACAGTGACGGAGAAGGAGATGTTGGCAGTCGTGTTTGCTTTTGACAAGTTCCGATCATATCTGATTGGTTCCAAGGTAATTATATATACTGACCATACAGCTCTCAGGTACCTCATTAAGAAAAAGGAGTCTAAGTCGTGCCTGATTCGTTGGGTGCTGCTGTTGCAAGAATTCGACCTCGAAATCCATGACCGTAAGGGCACAAAAAATCAAGTCACTGATCATCTGTCATGACTTGAAGGAGCTGAAAAATCAGTTGAGGTCGAAGAAATTCTAGAAACCTTTCCAGACGCGCAGCTGCTCGCAGCCAGTCTTGAGGATGCGCCATGGTATGCAGATTTTCCAAACTACCTGGCTTGTGGTATTGTTCCTGATGACCTTTCTTCTGTCCAAAAGAAAAAGTTTTTTCGTGATAGCCGCATGTATTATTGGGATGAACCTCATCTGTTTCACATTTACGTTGATAACATAATCTGGAGGTGCATCCCCGAGATAGAACAATCTTCAATTTTGCAGGCATGTCACGCTTCAGCATATGGAGGACATTTTGGAGGGGTCAGAACAGCTGCGAAGGTGCTGGAGGCCGGATTCTTTTGGCCAACTGTATTTATAGATGCATACCTCTGGGTAAAGGGCTGCAATGAATGCCAAAGGAAGGGAAACATTTCCCATCGCCATGAGATGCCAATGAAACCAATTCAAGAAGTAGAGGTGTTTGACGTGTGGGGGATAGACTTCATGGGTCCCTTTGTCAGCTCATTCGGTACTAAGTACATACTTGTGGCGGTGGATTATGTGTCTAAATAGGTGGAAGTTGCAGCCTTGACCACCAATGATGCATGAGTGGTGGTCGGATTCCTGAAGAAGCACATATTCACCCGGTTTGGGATACCAAGGGTGATCATCAGTGACGGAGGCACTCACTTCTACAATAGAGCCTTCGAGAAATTGCTTGCTAAATATGATGTGCACCACAAAGTAGCTACGCCTTACCATCCACAGACTAGTAGGGAAGTTGAAGTGTCCAACAGGGAGATTAAGAGTGTATTAACAAAAACTATAAACGCAACCTGAACGGATTGGGCAAAGAAGCTGGACGATGCACTCTGGGCCTACAAAACTGCATTCAAAAGGCCAATAGGTATGTCACCGCACAAGTTGATGTTTGGAAAGGCCTGTAATCTACCTGTGGAGTTAGAACACCATGCTTGGTGGGCATTGAAATAATTAAACATGGATCCCGAAACAGCCAGGCAAAATCGACTAATGGAGCTGCACGAGCTAGAGGAATTTCGGTATCAAGCCCTTGAGAGCACGAGGATTTACAAGGAACAGATGAAGAAAATGCATGATAAGCACATTGTGGACAGAGACTTCAAACCCGATGATATGGTGTTATTGTACAACTCAAGGTTGAGATTGTTTCCGGGAAAGCTGAAATCCTGATGGTCAGGGCCATTCATAGTGGTGCAAATGTTTGCTAGTGGAGATGTGGAGATTCAATCAAAAGACGGGACGAACAAATTCTCCGTCAATGGACAAAGGTTGAAACACTACCTTGGATCAGCTGACGAAAAAGGGGATACAGTGGTGTCACATTTCAAAGAACCCCAATACGAAAATGAGGAGTAGGAACTCCACTATTTGCGTCGTGCCGCGACGTGAAATCAGGCGCTGCGTGGGAGGCAACCCACGAATTGTTGTAAGTATAATGAATAAATTTTATAGATAAAAAAGAAGTACCAGAAAAACGCATCCACCGCGGTCCAAGCGTGACCACGGTGAGACCACGGTGAAAGAGGCTCTCTGAAGTTTTCTCACCGCGGTCCAAGCGTGGACGCAGTAGGACCGTGGTAAAAGAGGCTCTCTGAAGTTTTCCCACTGCGGTCCAAGCGTGGCCGTGGTGAGACCGCGGTGAAACAGGCTCTCTGAACCTGATCCACCGCGGTCCTAGCGTGACCGCGGTAGGACCGCGGTGGTACACATATGGGCCAGCCGGGTAAGTTTCTGAAATTTTTTTAATTTTATTTTCCTTTTCTTCTAATTTCTTCCCCCCCCCAGTTACTCTTATCCCAACACCCAACCCCTTATTCCCCACTAAACCCACGACCCAAACCCCCTCTCTCCATATTCTCTCCCCAATTCCCCTCTCTTCTTCTTCCTTCCCAAGCCCTAACCCCCATTCTTCACCAAATTTCTCCTTCTTCAACTCTCTCATCTCACCCACAAGGTAAGCTCTCTTTTATTCTCTTCTCTTTTCTTTGAATAGTTATTGTAAATTAGTTTCCTGACCCTAGATTTTGTTGTAATGTATAAATTGTATCTTTTTCTTTGTTTTCTCTTTTTATTTGATTCTTGTATCCATGATTGATGCTTATATGTTGGGTTTCATGATGCTTCACTTGTGGGGAGGGATTTGTAATGTTTTTGAGACCAAACTATAATTTTTTTTTGGGGCAAAGTGTGGTGTTTGGGCCTATATGGCCGAAATTTTTTGATTTGTTGTAATTTTTGGAGCACTTAGTGCTCATTGTAATTGGTTGTGGTGGTGGTGGTTGAAATATTTCATTGATGAAAGGTTGGGTGTGGTATTGTGGGAGAACATAACATGTTGATGGGGGTGTGAAGTAATCGTAGTATGGGTTGGCTAATTGGGGCCACTTAGAAATTGGGTGTTTTGGCATTGTTGGTCAATGATAACTGTTTAGTGCCAGCGGGTGGTGAAGTCTGAGTAACCATTTGCATGGCCCAATTTAGGATGTATTTGATAGTTGCCCTGTCTTGTTGCAGGTATTATGGCGCGAAAGAGGCAAAGAGGCTCGGCTAGTACTTTCTAGGGGCCTACGTATGATGCCACTAGGTTCCAGTGTCCGGGGGCGAAAGATGCATTCCATGCAAAAGCCACAAAGACCTTCGTCCAGGAGATTGCTGTGGATCGGGTTGCCCTCCGCATGGAAAGACCAGCCATGTATGAATAGATACGGCAGAGGGAAATGGAATTTTTGTTTAAGGAGCCCGAAATAGCGAATCCAATGCTAGTCCTGGAATTCTATGCAAATTGCCCGGAGCATTTTAGCCGGGAGGTCATTGTGCGTGGCAAGGTGGTAGATGCTTCCATCCCTAAGATTCAGCAGGTTTTGCAGTTGCCCCAATTCATAGGTGATTTTGATCATTACCACAACGCTCATGGGGTTAATTGGGATACCTTGATTCAAGCAATCTGCCAGAATGGCCAACCAACTTGGATACAGGAGAACATCACCCTCCACTCCAAGTCCTTCACTCACGAGGCCAAGTGTTGGTTTAATATCATTTGCAACCGTTTCCAGCCTACAAGAAACTCCACTAGTGTCAACCACCTAAGGGCTCTTCTGGTATGTTGCTTTGTCACCAAGCGTGACTTTGATACGGCGAGGCTCATTGGTGATGAAATGATTCTCCGATACTCGCTGCAGTCTAAGGGGTTTTATTTCCCCTCATTGGTGACTCGATTGTGTCTGCTCAAGGACGTTCCCACTCTGCCTACTGATGGCACATTGCCCGTAAAGATACCCTTCAGAACTTCTAGGATCAACGTGGGCAGAGATGTGCCCACAACCATAGATATTGATGGTGAGGAGGATGCCCCAGCACCAATGGCACTTTCCAGGAGGTCATATGATGGAGCCGCATTTTCCCGGCATCCCCACACTGAAGCCGGACTCTCTAGGTCACAATCCACCCGGCCTATGCTATGTTCAGTGGAGGAGGAACTCGAGGACCTTAAAACCTCGGTGGATGGCCTGCATGTGAGGATGGATGCTATGTCTCAGCGCCATGCCAGGTCTGAGAACCGCATGATGGCGTGGTTCCATGCATTGGGACGTGCTTGTCATGTGGACCCCAGTACGATCTCCGACTCCGAGTGATACTCTGGGAAGTTTTCTTACCCTACTGCTCTTCATTTTTGTATGACATGGGGACATGCCATGATTATAAGTGTGGGGTGGGATACTTGTTGTTGTGATGTGTTGAGTTGAACATATTAAGCATGTTGTAATTTTATAGCTCGAGTGTTGTATCGCCCTATATATAACTGACTTGGCCCAACGATGGACACTTGTCAACGGGTATCTTGAGGGTCAAAGTCGGTTATTTTATAGCTCGAGTGTTGTATCACCCTATATATAACTGACTTGGCCCAACGACGGACACTTGTCGACGGGTCTCTTGAGGGTCAAAGTCGGTTGTTTAAAAAAAATATAAAAAATAGGGTAAAGGACTCTTCCTGAGAACGGACTACTTGGACAGTACTCTTGAGGGAAGTAGTCCATGTAGATAATTTTTTTTTATTTTCTTTTCTCTTTTTAGGTAGTGTAGTAATTCCCCTTGGTTTTTCTTTTGACCACGGTTCTTTTCCAATGGTTTTTTTTAACCGGGTTAGGTAGATTTTTTTAGGACTCTGAAGACTCTCTTAGATTAGGAGGGGTAAGGGCAGCAATCCACCATTTTGATGTATACACCTACTAACAACTAATCGAACTTGAGAGTGCGACGTCTAGCCTCATATGTAGACTCATAATTTGTGCCTTAATTGTGTACACCTTGTCTTGCTTGACGCTCATGTGAGTGTGTTGACGAACTACTTCGGAATGGGTTACTTGACAAGTGTTTTTGAGAATAACCTACATTCTGTGCTTGCATATGATACCTAGAACTTGCTCGGTGTGTTTGCAAAGCGAAATAATAGTTTTGTTCAGTCTTGGAAGTGATATAGGCACTGCCTAATTATTATGAATCTTAGTTAACCCCTTTGAGCCTGTAATCATGTTTCTTTGGCAACCACATTACAATCCCTACCCAATTGTTTGAATTAACCATCTATTTGAACCTTTGCACCTCTCATGAGCACTTGAATGTTATGAACTTTGTAAAAGTTAAAGTGTGGGGTGGTTGGTTTGGATTTTGAGTGGAACTAATTGAATAAGGAGAAAGGTGCAATGTGTTGAAAAAGGAAGATCCACTTAAATTGAAAAATAAATAAAAAAATAAATAAAAAAGAAAAAAAATCCTTGATAAGTGGTGGCTCTTGATGTAAGTGCTTAAAGAAGTATGAGGTAATGTGAATTGATGTGAACGTGGTGTTTGGTTTGACATAAGTATAGGGTTTAAATGTTAAAATATATGTATTAAAGTGCTTAGGGAGGTGTAGTCACTCTTATATCTAAATGTATCCTAACCATCCCGTAGCCTACATTACAACCAATTAAAGTCCTAATTGATCCAAGATTGAATGAACTCGATTAGTAGAGTACTACACTAAAGGCAAGCTTACGGTGTATCTGTGTGGCATATGAATATTCTTTGCTGAGGGAGAGTGAATTCTTTTTATCTAAAGTTCTTTGTGCTTGATTTTATATGTGTGGAACTTCTCTCAAATTAATAATGTGAGGGCATGTGACTCGAGAAGAAATAGCAAGTTTCACCTCTGTTAGAGTAATTAGAAGTGAGTTTGTGTGTGGCAATGGCATTAGAGTTTGCGTCTGAGGTATGACAGTTGCATTGCTTAGGTTATTCTTTCATAATGGCAGGTGTGACATAAATTGGGTAATTCGTTGAGTGATTAGGCATAGAAGTGTGGTTTAAGTTGCTCGAGGACGAGCAAAGCTTTAAGTGTGGGGTGTTGATAATAGGTGAATTGAACTATGATTAAGCCCCAAAAGAACCACTTTCTTGTAGAGTTTTTATTGTAAAAGTGATAGCAAAATACTCTTATTAGTGCTTTTTATGGTTTTCAGGTTACATACATTAGAAGAAGGCTATGGAGTGGTTTTGTATCATTTATGGAAGAAAAAGAAGCCAATCGCATCAAAGTCGCCAAGTGAACCAATTGAAATACACAAACGAGGTCTGAAGGTGAACTACCGTAGTGCCAGCGCGGGCGCGGTAGGACCGCGGTGAGCTGTCAGAGGAGATTCAGAGAGGCCTTTTGGCCGCGGTCCCTGCGTGGGCGCGGTAGGACCATGGCAGGCGATGGAAACTTAAGGGACTGAAGTGCAAATTCCGAAATTCTTAGCCTAAAACTCTATTTAAATACTAGAACTCGCCCAAAGGAGGCATGTAACATTATTAGAGAGTACTTTGGCAAGAAAAGTAATTGTGAGAGATCACCCAAAACATCTTTATTTATTTTCTTCTTTATTTTCTTAAAAGTTATGATTATGAATCTTTTAGTATTTGATTTACCCATTATCATGAATAGCTAAAAAACCTTAATCTATGGTTTTGGTGGAACCTGTTGGGAATTACTTGGTTATTTTATCAATATAATTAGATTTGGTTGTTAATCTCTAGTTGTTCATCTATGTTTTGATTGTGGAATAGTTGAAAGGGCCCTCAATTATCCGTTCCTATTTATTGTGTATCTTCTTGAGAGAGAGAGAGTGTATATTTAGGTGATTGTATGAACAACATCACTCCCGGAGTATAGACGAGAGTCATAACCGAGGGTTTAGGGGTTGGATTAGAGATAACGAAACCCAGGGTGTAATCTAAGTGAACCGTATTGTGAAATTAGCTAGCGTAGCTTGAGAAAGTGTGTCTAGTAGATTATTATAATTACTTGAGAAAGAATTATGATAGATGGAGAGTTCATGATTGTTAGAGATAGCTAAATCATAATTATAAGAAATATACAACCGAGGAAAAGACCAACTGGGGAAACCATTGCCTTAGACCTTCTTTATATTGTTGACACATCAAGCTTAGTTAATATTCAGTTATTCATTACTTTCAGTATTGGTTGTTAGGAAATCAACAATTGTGAATTAGAAAGTTTGGGAAAACAGGTTGTGTGAATTAAGTAAATATGACGGTGGTAATTGGTAGGTTAATTCTCTGTGGTTCGACTTTGGGCAATAATACTCAGATTATATTTTCAACGTCCGCATAGTCTTTTGTGAGACTCAGTTGAGCGTGATCAGACTTAAAGTCCAATGATGAAATCAATTAAGGATAAAAGGAATATGTATGGGTGAATTGGGTTTGTTGAAGACTTACTGTCATCTTGTGAACCTTAAATGGGTATAGACATATATATTAGGATAAGTTTTGATGTCTTGGGATGTCTAATATAGATACTGCCTTGTTGGCAACGTTTGAGAGTTATAAATGAATTGGAGTGTCGTACTATTATTTTGAAGCTTGGACTTGAGGTAAGTTGATTAAAACTTACTCTTCTTGAGGGATTTTCTCTAAAATCATATTTGAGTTATTACATAAGTTTGCTTATAACTTGATGGTACAAGTGGGAAAGCAGGTCACAACGTATTTTAAGTTGTGTTGCATAAAGAAGGTATTGTTAGTTTATAATTGAAAAATATTATTTTTAAATGCTTGATGATAAATGATGCTTGAGGAAAATGTTATAATTTTTATTTTATCTTATGTATTAGAAAGAATATAAATATTTGAGTGCTAAAGATGTATTTTATAAAAAGTATTTTGAAACTTGATTAATGAAAAACACTTGTCGTATATTTGAACGATGGATGTTAAATTACTAAAGGATTTAACTTGAAGAAGATAATGTGGTTGATTATTTTTTTCAAATGGTTTAGTTTGGCTATAAGCTATGATTTGATAAAAATACATCCTTTGAGGTTACCATGCTATGAATTTATTTTTGAGATATCAAAATATTTTGTGAGTTACTAGTAGAAACCACCGAGATTGGTTTGAATGTTGGATTTGTTAACATGGAACAACACATACTGGTTGTAACAACCCGACCAGTCATTTTGAGATTCAGCATTCCATTTGGTGTTTTAAGGTCTCGAGTAGCTTTGTATTGTGTATTATAATTTGTGTGTATGATCGATTTCGGTTTCTAAGCGATTCGAAATTGATTTGGAAGAATGATTCTTGTTTTGGAAGCTTAAGGGGTGAGAGTTAATCGAAGTTTGACTTCTATGTAGTTGACTTCGCAATAGTATTATGATGATTCCAATAGCTTTGTATGATAATTTTGGACTTAAGCGTATGTCCGAAGGTTGATTTGATATTTTTTGGCCAAAGCTGGAAAGTTGAAGGTTTGGAAGGTTGACAGGTTTGATCAGAAGTTAACTTTATTGATATCGGGTTCGCATTACGATTTCGGAAGTTGGTATAGGTCTGTTGTGTCATTTGGGACTTGCATGCAAAATTTGAGGTCATTCCTGATTGATTGATATGATTTGGCGCGAGTTGTAAAAGTTTAAAGTTCATTAGTTCATTAAGCTTGAATTGCGGTATGATTCATAGTTTTGATGTTGTTTGATATGATTCGAGGCCTCAAGCAGGTCCGCGTTATATTATGAAACTTGTTGGTATGTTCAGACGGGGTCTTGGGTGCCCCGAGTGTGTTTGGGGTGAGTTTCGGTCCATTTCTCCCAAGTTTGGAGTTGAATGGTTTTTCGGTGTTTCAACTGTTCTTCACGATCGTCAAGAAGCATCCGCGATCGCGTAGTAATTTTTGAAGCTGAGTGATTTTGGTCTTCGCAGACGCGACAATGGGTATGCATTCGCGAACGTTTGAGATTTTGTTGTTCGCATTCACGCCTTTAATTATGTGATCGCGTTTAAAAGAGGCTGGAAGGGGGGAATCAGGGATTTGTTAACCGCGTTTGTGTGAGAGACATTGCTTCCGCGTAACGTGTTGGAGAATGTGAGTTGCATTCGCGACTGGAGTTACGCGTTCACAGAGAACATTCTGTGTAGTTGTTGGTTTTTTGTATTCACGATCGCGAAGACCATTCCGCAATCGTGATGAGTAAATACCTGGGCAGAATATAAAAAGTACTCTATTTCGAGGGTTATGTTATTTTATCACTTTTTGAGTTAGGGAGCTCGGATTTGGAGGGAATTTTCATGTTTTAGATTGGGATAAGTATTCTTGACTTGTATTGTTTATATTTAATGATTCCATCTTTGTTTTTATCATTTAACTAGTGATTTGAATTTGAGAAATTGGGAATTTTTGTAAAAACTTTCTAAAACACAAAAATGATGATTTGAAAGCCTATTTGATGTCAGAATTAGATGATTTTGGTATGGTTGGACTCGTATCTGTTTAATCAGAAAATGAAATTTTGGTCAAAGCGATAATTTTAGAAGAGCTCGGGTTACTGATAATCAAAGAATGAAAAAAGAAAAATGATTTTGCCAACAATGAGATAATCAGGAAAACAAAGTAAACAAGTGTATTCAGATAGTGTTTCGTGTCTTTACAATTGATCCATTCTCTCCCTTTTATAGCTATTTTGGAGATATGCGTTTTGCCTTTTTCATAATAGGGACATTATAGACAATTAAAGACATTAAATGCTACGTTACCTGATTATTGTATTTAATACAGATTCTCTAACGTTTTTAGTATTTAAGGCTCATTAAATATTGTATCTGCACTCCCTTGTACCGTTAGGTTCATTCTCCTTAATTCTTAGGCTTAAATAGGTACGGGAACTGAGTCTTTTGAATAACTACTCGTGCCTCTTTCTATGCCTCTTCTCGTATCTGTTTTAACTCGTGCCTCTTTTTATGACTCTGCTCGTATCTGTTGCAACTCGTGCCTCTTTGCCAATCATAACTCTTTTATTGATCTACGTGTCATGACATGTCATCACTTTAACATGTAAACTCAATTTTTTCCAATACAGATAGTCCCCCACTTGCCATTTATTCATCGATTGAATATTTGGGAAGTGGAATTTTATTAAAGCGGGAATTTTTGTCATCATTAATGCTATGATAGAATCGATGCTTCAATTGTCACTTCCATTTAATGTTCTTCACATGTGTCACCTTTTCATTGGTTCTGCAATTGTGCAGCGCTTTTTAAGGATTTTTTACAGCTTCCCTATTCACGAAGCGTCAGTTATCATTATGAACCTTCCATCATTGCACCTTTTCCTTTGACGGTTGCTTCTTAGTATAAATGTAACTTTCTTCTTTGTCTTTACCACATAAAGTTTTTTGAACATTTAATTTCTCAAATCGTTGTTTGCTTCTTCCTCGTATTATCATGTCTTCATCAAACCCTAACACTAGAAAGACTTCCATAGTAGATAACTTCCTTAACGCCCTCCGTAGGAGCAGAAGAGGAGGTAGAATCCGTAATTTAGGATCTTCATCTGCACGTGGTTCTTCTATTCCTTCTCCCAGTTCTTGCCCTTCTTCTAGAACTAGAGGTTCTCTCTCACAAAGGTCTTCTTCTAGGGGTAAAGATTCTTTTGAACCTCTTCGTGAACCCACAGTAGAGGAGATAGTTCCTGCGGAACTATCTTTCTATAACGATAGAGAGTCTCTTATAAATCAAGTATCTTTTTTAGATCGTGATGATATCTACCCCACTCAAATTATAGATGGTTTATTCCTGTAGTTCGTAGAGACTAACACTGGAGTCATGACTTCCCTATCATTATTCCTAATTCGAATTGCAATAGTCATGACTTAATTGGATTTTTCTTCGTCTATACGTATCCCTTCACATTAGAATTCAAACCTGCTATTGACCCCGTTATTCTCGAGTTATGTTGTTTCTTTGATGTCTGCTTAGGTCAAATTGGCCCAATCATATGGAGGGTTGTTGCCTGTTTCTGGCATTTGACCAATTTAGCTAAGGTGCCTTTTACTTTCTCTCATCTGATTCATCTTTACTCCCCTAGGCTTTTCCGTAATGGTATTTTTACACTAGTAGCTAGGAGCAAAAGAATTTTAGTTAGACCTGAAGATGATAGAGATCGTGGATGGTATGGTCGCTTTATTGCTTCCCACTGTTGGTTTAGTGGGTTAGGAGAACATTCCCTTCCCTGAGAAGTGGAATTTTGCACGTGAGTCTTTTAACTTTCTTGTACCTTTTTCTTCAATTATTGATTTTTCTAATTTTACTTTTCTTTTCCAGCAACTATGGGAGTTGTGAAAGATGTTCCCAATTTACGTGATTGGGTAGAAAAGCTTTTGACTATTGCACCAATGGATGGTAGATCCTGAAAAATTCTTTCCCAACGATTTGGGTGGAAAGTAAAAACTCACGGTGGGAGCTTTTATTTTGCTTTATTTTACATATTGTTTTCTTCCCTGAACTTATTTCTATCCTTCTTTCTATTAGGATTTGTTGTTCGAGGAGTTACTGCCGAGGCGGTCGTGGCTTCTCGTATCTCTTTGGAAAGGGACCAAGAAATAATCTCGGGTTCTTCATCAAAAAGAAAAGTCATTGTTGACCAAGACTCTGAAGAAGAAGAAGATGGGGGTTCCTTGGTAACAAGGCCACATGCCCGTAGGCGCATTATTTCTGATGACGAAGCAGAGGCATCCCCCCTCAGTTCTTTTCCTCTTACTGAGTCTATTGAGGCCCCGATTGTGATTCCTGACGATGACGTTGCTTCCTCTACTGCTCATAATTCTGTTGAGCAGCTTTTTATCAGCGGGTTTGGTAGTGAAAGCTTAGGCCCAGTTTCTGATGAAGCACCCCTGGCTTCTTTTTCGACTCCCGTATCTATGATTCCTTCTTTCCCAATCTCGGTTGTTTCTGCTCCTCCCTAGGCTGCTGTTTTTACTACTTCTACTATTCCTCCTTCGACAATTCCTCCTCCACTTTCTCACCGTGCAGAAGTTGGATCCTCAAGTGGAAGTGGTGCCATGAAGCAAGTGATTATTGAAGTCCCCATTGAGGGTAATCTTTTAAGGAAACCAGGTCAAGCAGATGTATGGCTAAAGCACTTAATTGGTCCAATTGAGAAAGCTAAGCTAGAGAGCCATAGTTCCTTGACATTGATGAATGACATTGTACATTGTTCTTTAAAGGTATTTCCTCCCTTTTACTTTTTCATTTTTCTATCTTTAGGATTCTCATTTCCTTTCATTTTCCCTTTTTAGGCTAATCTCATCGGCACAGAGATGATAAAAAGGGTTACCCTCACAGAGAAATTAATGCGTGATTATCAATTAGAGGAGTTCAATTGGAAGGAGCAGTATGAAAGTCTTCAGATTGATGTGGATTACTTGGAATAAAGTAAGAGTACCTTGGAGCAGCAAGTACGAGCCTTGACTTCAAAATTGGCAATTGTTAAGGCTTCCTCAAGTCAAGCAGATAAAGAAAAGGCTCGTCTTGAAACTTCTTCCTCCGAGCAGTGTCCAAGGCAAGCGAAGAGATTAGAGAGTTGAGGGTTCTCTTGGTGAGAAAGAAGCTTATGCTGGTGAGCTCATGCAGAATTTGACTCAAGCACAAGAAGACCTCCGAGCTTCTTCTGATAAGGTTTGTGCCTTAGAAAGTTCCCATGCCTCTCTTCAAGCTCTTACATATCTGCCTTGGCTGAAACTGAAAAGTTAAATAACGAAATTGCTGATTGGGAAATAGATTATGAAATACTTGAGGATAAGTCTGTCGTGGAAGTGAGTTGGGCATTCTTGAATTCTCGCCGTGATACCCTTGTTGAAGCTAGCCAAGAGAATTTTAACTTGGAATCTGAGTTAGCTAAAATCAATGAAGCTATTGAAAAGGCTCAACAAAACCATGATTTTCTTTCTCCTGTGGCCGAAGCTTCTGCAAATGTTGAAGCTGATACGGGTATCCCCACTCCTTCAAGCCAAGTTGAGCCTACTGCTGTTAGCCAAGTTGAGCCCACTGCTGTAAGCCAAGTTGAACCCGCTGCTGTTGATGCACCTATTTCAGTTCCTTCCTCATCTCAGTGACAAGTTTAAGTGTTTGCATTCCTTTGTCTTTTCTTTTTCTCATGTACCTTTTTGGAAAGTTGTGGTTAAAACCCTTGGTCTCATTTGAGGGTTTGTTTCAGAAACTTAAGTCCCCAGACCTTTTATGGGGCAATATGTATAAACAATTTTCAGTTTATGACTAAGCTCATACTTAGTCTAAGCTTTTCAATATTAAGAAGTTTCTCGTGCCTATTTTGAACTTCTATTTTGTTTACTCCCGCTTTTATTTCTAAGGACTTATAGAATAATTTGCATTTTTATTGTTCAAAAAATGCTTCTGTTAACTTCATGAATATTTAAATTGATCAAGAATTTTATAAAATAGGGCCCTTTTATATTCGACACTTAATGAAAAAGACGTCTCAATTTCATACGGTGTTGACATACAATAAAAAAAAATAGGAATACACATGTTTCTTGAAATAACTTTGACAAGTTTTTATTTGAATTTTGTCTAGTTTTGAATAACACTTTACATATATTTGAATTACATCTATAACTTTCTCGTAACTGTTTTTCTTGTAACAGATTTAAAAAAGAAAAATAAATACGAGGTTTTTATTTATAACCCGTTTCAATACATTGCCTTTACCCTAACTATGGTAAGGTACTTTTTAAGGCTTAGTTCGTGACTTTGCTCTATACTTGACTCGTTCATTGAGTGAACTTTTCAGGCTTGATCTTTGATTATTTCTCAATCTTCTTTGCCTTCTTTACACATGCCTGTTTATATTGTATAGTCCCCAAAGTGTTTGAGCACTGAAGTAAGAAGCCTCAGGCACTTGATTGTTCCTCTCATTTGTTCCTTTCCTTAAAAAAGGAAAAACATACGGGACTCGGAGGTGCGATTATAGATATAGACTGCTTAACCCCTTTGAATTTCTATCAGAATAATTGTAACCCTAGGCCGAGAAATTTAATTTATTCCACGTGCCTTGCAGGTCGTGACTCATCATTTAGCACGGGTTAGCTTTTTTCCTATCATCTAAAATCGTTAGTAAAATTTTAACAATTCAAAAATAAATTTTAAAATACAGGTACCTTACTGTGGGTATTTGTCACGACCCTAACCCGGTCGTGATGGCGCCCAATACACTAGTAGGCAAGCCCGGCCATTTATATCAATAACCCCGTTAATTAAACAGATGAAGATAAATATCATTTAAAACAAGAATCTGAAATACTGATAATAATGCGGAAAATCTAACAAAATACCAACACAGCCTAACTAGGACCCGGTGTCACGAACATGAACCTCTAATGACAAAATAATATCCTACTACAAAGTCTGTCTAATATTGATAATACGGAAATAAAAGATAAAGATAGAGGGGAGAATCATCGGCTGCGAACGCCCTGCAGCTACCTCAAATACTCCCGGAAAGGACCCTGGATCAGTTGGGATCACTCAGCCTGAGACTGCCCTGGATCTGCACACAAGGTGCAGGGAGTAAAGTGAGTACTTCCAACTCAGTAAGTAATAAACATAACTAAAGTCTGAAAGTAAGAAAACGCAGGAAATGCACAAAGTACTCTACATCTAGCAGTTCATATCAAATCCAGCGGAAAAAGTATACAACAAATAATACAGTCAAGAAATAATGCATGAAAAGAATCAGACACATATAATGGTACACTCCAGTACCCGCTGCGGCGTGCAGCCCACTCCACTTATTTAACGTCGACGGCGCTCACTGGATGTGTGTACAGACTTCGGAGGGGCTCCTACAGCCCAAGCGCAATATCAACCAGGTATTGGCATAAAACAGGCTCTCGGCCTCAATATCAATATATAATAATCGCTACGGCGTGTAGCCCGATCCATATCAAGGAAACATCCTCACCACTAGGTCCCCGACCCATCTCAGTCAAATAAGTCCACAGCCAATCGGGCGTGACATACTATAGGGATCTTAGCCCTCATATCCTTTTCATTTAAGGTTCATGTATAAAACACAGTTATTATATTGTTTTAATATTTGAAAATATGACTGAGAATTTATGTTATGCACACAAGTGAGGAAAAACACATAAAGATCCCCTAAGGATTCTACAGTTCGGCACAAGGCCCCAAACACGGCAATAAGCCTAATCCACAGTGATAAAGTATGCGTCTCAATCGCCCATAAAGAAAAAATCATACTCGGGATGGACCAAGTCTCAATCCCCAACCGTAACCGACCCCGCACTCACCGTAGAATGCATGTCACGCCTCAATATAGCGTCACGATGTGAAAGTCCGGGGTTTCAAACCCTCAGAGCCGCAGTTACATCAATTGCTCACCTCAAACCGGATAACAAACTAGTCCACCAAGGTTTTTCCTCTAGAATCAACCTCCTAGCGCGTCGAATCTAGTCAAAACCACAACGAATACATTACAATAGGCTAATGGAACATAACCCAATTGAAAGAACTCGAAAAACACCCAAAAATACGAAGTTGGCAAAACACGAGCCCCGGACCCACTTCTCGAAAAATTACGAAATTCACATTACCGGAATCCTCGTCTCGCCACGAGTCCGTACATATAAAACTCATCAAAATCGGAGTTCAAATAGGCTATCAAATTCCAAATTTACATTCCAAAAACCAAACCCTAGTTTCTTCAATTTTTACCCAAATTTCAGAGAATTTAATGATGAATCTTCAATTAAATGGTGTTTTTAGGCCATAGGACTTACCTCCGATCGATTCCCAGTCAAAACCCTCTAAATTCCTCGTCAAAAGCTCCCAAGGTTGCTTAACAATGGTAAAAAATAGACTTGGTTCGCGGATGAAATGTTTATAAATTTTCTGTCCAGCCCTGGAAATTCCTTCATCGTTCGCGACCATAACCTCGCGAACGCGTCGTGCAAAATTTTAAAAATTCAAAAACACTCTATGCGAACGCGACTCAAACCATGCGAACGCAATGCACATCAAACCTCTCTCACGCGAACGCGACACCAGCATCGCGAACACGATGCTTTAACTGAACTGGGCTCCCAGGCCCTCTTACGCGAACGCGTGACCTCCTCCCGCGAACGCGATGGCTCACCTCACAGGCCTACGTGAACGCGTTACCCTTCACTCGAACGCGAGCAACCAACTTCCATAACTACGCAAACGCAACCATTCCTATGCGAATGGGAAGGAAAATTTCCAGACTCCCCAAATTACTCTACGCGTTCGCGTTACACTCCACGTGAACGCACTAAAGAAATGTTCTGCAACACCCAACATCAAAAATCTGATATCTACAAAAACCAAAAAGAGTCCGTTTGATCGCCCGAAATCACCCCGAGGCCCCCGGGACCTCAACCAAAAACACCAACCTACTCCAAATCATCATACGAACTTGTTCCAATCATCAAAACACGTCCATCAACATAGAAAGCATCAAATCACAACGGATTCAAGCCTAAGTTAAACTAAAACTTCCAAAACTCACATTCGATCAAAAACCCAACCAAACGACGTCCGAATAATATGAAATTTTGCACACATATCCAAAATCACCTAACGAAGCTAATATAACTTTCGAAATTCCATTCCGACCCTCGGATCAAAATCTCACCTAACAACCGAAATCCATCAAAATTCAAACTTCGCCAATTCAAGCCTAATTCTACACCGGACCTCCAAATTTAATTTCTATCGCACTCCTAAGTCACAAATCATCCCCCGAAGCTAACCGAACCACCAGAATTCACATCCGAGCCCTCTAACCACATAGTCAACTTCCAGTTGACTTTTCTAAAACAAGCTTTCTTCTAAGAGGCTAAGTACCTCATTTCCAACTAAAACCAACTCAATTCCACCCGATCAACTCAAATATCGATGTTGAAACATAAAGCAATATAATATGGGGGAAACGGGGCGGTAACTCATGTGACGACGGGCCGGGTCGTCACATCCTCCCAAACTAAAACAAATGCTCGTCCTCGAGTGGGTCAAGAAACATACCTGGAGTCTCAAACAAGTGAGGATATCTGCTCTGCATCTCCCGCTCGGTCTCCCAAGTAGCCTCCTCCACGGGCCGACCTCTCCACTGCACCTTCACCGAAGCTATATCCTTTGACCTTAATCTCCGAACCTGACGACCCAAAATAGCCACTGGCTCCACATCATAGGTGAAATCATCATCCAAATGAATTGTACTGAAGTCTAACACATGAGATGGGTCCCCAACATACTTCCATAGCATAGATACATGAAATACCGGATGAACTCCCGATAGGATGGGTGGCAAAGCAAGCATATAGGCCACCTTCCCAATCCTCCTAAGTATCTCAAAAGGGCCAATGAACCTCGGACTCAGCTTTCCTTTCTTTCCAAATCTCATGACACCCTTCATAGGCGAAATCTTCAACAAGACCTTATCGCCCACCGAAAAAGATATATCTCGGACCTTCCAGTCCGCATAACTCTGCTGACACGACTGAGTTGTGCGAAGTCTCTCCTGAATCACCTTTACCTTATCTAAGGCAGCTTGGACCAACTCTATCCCCAACAACCTAGCCTTGCCGGGCTCGAACCAACCAAACGGAGATCTACACCATCTCCCATATAAAGCCTCATATGGCGCCATCTGAATGCTGGATTGGTAGCTGTTGTTGTAAGCAAACTCTGTAAGAGGCAAGTAATCAGTCCAAGAACCTCCAAAGTCAATAACACAGGCACGCAACATGTCCTCCAATATCTGAATGGTATGCTCGGACCGCCCGTGCGTCTGAGGATGAAACATTATGCTCAACTCTACCTGTGAACCCAACTCTCGTTGAAAAGTCCTCAAGAACTGAGAGATAAACTGAGTACCCCTATCTGATATAAAAGAATCCGGGACCCCATGCAACCGTACAATCTCCGAATGAAAATCTCTACTAACCACTCCGAAGAATAGGTAGTACACATCGGAATGAAGTGCGGGGACTTGGTCAGCCGATCCATAATCACCCAGACCGAATCAAACTTCCTCGTTGTCCGAGGGAGACCACTCACAAAGTTCATAGTAATCCTTTCCCATTTCCACTCAGGAATATTCATACGTTAAAGTACACCACCAGGTCTCTGATGATCATACTTGACCTGCTGACAGTTGAGACATCGAGCCACATGACTCACAATATCCTTCTTCATTCTCCTCCACCAGTAATGCTGTCTCAGATCCTGATACATCTTCACGGCACCTAGATAAATAGAATACCGCGAGCTGTGGGCCTCTTACAATATCAACCCCCGAAGCCCGTCCACATTGGGCACGTAAATCCAGCCCTGCATCCTCAATACACCATCACTATCAATAGTCACATCCCTGGCATCATCATGCTGAACTCTGTCCTTAAGGACAAGCATATGTGGATCATCATACTGGCGCTCACGAATGCGGTCATATAAGGAGGACAGAGAAACAACACAAGACAACACCCGGCTAGGCTCCGAAATATCTAACCTCACCATCCGATTGGCCAAGGCCTGAACNGCGCTCGACTCCAAGATCCCTACGGTCCGAAGCATACGTCGACACTTGTCGAGAAAACCCTGGGCATCCTCGCCTGGAACACTACTGAAAGTAGGAGGAGAAAGCCTGCTGAACCTCTCAAGATGACGCTGCTCATCGTCTGGCATGGCCGGAATCACATCATTCTGAACCGGGGCAACCGGCTGAACTGGGGCAACCTGCTGAACTAGGGCAACCTGCTGAACTGGTGGTGCCTCTGGTGTCTGCAAACCCTGCACTACCTGCTCCGGCGTGCGAGCAGCGGGNCAACTGCAAAGGGTCTCTCCCCAATTGGAATATACGCCAAACTACCCATACTCACCATTTTCCGGCTCAAAGCATCGGCCACTACATTAGCCTTCCCCGGATGATACAAAATGGTAATGTCATTATCCTTGAGCAACTCAAGCCACCTCCGCTGCCTCAAATTAAGATCCTTCTATTTGAACAAATTTTGAAGACTGCGATGATCAGTATATACCTCACATGACACTCTATATAAATAGTGCTTCCAAATCTTCAAAGCATGAACTATGGCAGCCAACTCCAAATCATGAACGAGGTAGTTCTTCTAATGAGGCTTCAACTGACGAGAAGCATAAGCAATAACTCTACCCTCCTGCATCAACACACATCTAATCCCAACTCTCGAAGCATCACAATACACGGTGTAAGAACCTGAAGCTAATGGCAAGACTAACACTGGAGCTGTGGTCAAAGACGTCTTGAGCTTTTGAAAGCTCTCCTCGCACTCATCCGACCATACGAATGGTGCACCCTTCTACGTCAACTTGGTCAAGGATGAAGCAATAGATGAAAATCCCTAGAAAAACCGGCGATAATACCCTGCCAAACCGAGGAAACTCCGAATCTCCGTAGCTGAGGACGGTCTAGGCCAACTCTACACCGCCTCTATCTTCTTTGGGTCAACCTGAATACCATCAATAGACACCACGTGTCCCAGAAAAGCCACCGACCCAAGCCAGAACTCACACTTGGAGAACTTTGCATAAAGCTTCTCCTCCCTCAATCTCTGCAATACTACTCTCAAATGCTGAGCATGCTCCTCCTGGCTACGCGAGTACACCAGGATGTCATCAATAAACACNATCCTAAAAGCTGTCTTAATAATATCAGAATCCCTAATCTTCAGCTGGTGATAGCTTGAACGAAGATCAATCTTCGAGAATACCCTCTCTACCTGGAGCTGATCAAACAAATCATCAATGCATGGTAGAGGATACTTGTTCTCCACTGTTACCTTGTTCAACTACCTGTAATCAATACACATCCTCATTGAGCCATCTTTCTTCTTGACAAACAATACCGGTGCACCCCACGGTGACACACTCGGGTGAATGAACCCCTTATCTAGGAGTTCCTGAAGCTGTTCCTTCAATTCTTTTAACTCAACTGGTGCCATACGATAGGGAGGAATAAAGATGGGCTGAGTGCCCAGCACCAGATCAATACCGAAATCAATGTCCCTGTCCGGTGGCATGCCCGGCAGGTCTGCTGGAAACATATCAGGGAAATCCCTCACAACGGGAACCGAATCAATACTAGGAGTCTCAGCTCCAACATCCCTCAGAAATGACAAATATGATAAACATCCCTTCCCAACCATCCGTTGGGCCTTTAAGAAAGAGATTACCCGGCTGGGTACATAATCGGTCGAACCACGCCACTCGACTCTCGGAACACCTGGCATAGCCAACGTGACTGTCTTTGCATGACAGTCCAAAATAGCATGACACGGAGATAACCAGTCCATGCCCAGAATAACATCGAAGTCTACCATGCTCAAAAGCAACAAATCAAC
>MU668806.1:141683-152390 GCA_026770625.1 Nicotiana glauca
GATCGATTCCCAGTCAAAACCCTCTAAATCCCTCATCAAAAGCTCCCAAGGTTGCTTAACAATGGTGAAAAATAGACTTGGTTCGCGGATGAAATGTTTATAAACTTTCTGTACAGCCCTCGAAATTCCTTCATCGCGTTCGCGACCATCACCTCACGAACGCTAGTGCAAAATTTTAAAAATTCAAAAACACTCTATGCGAACGCTACTCAAACCATGCGAACGCTATGCACATCAAACCTCTCTCACGCGAACGCGACACCACCATCGCGAACGCGATGCTTTAACTGAACTGGGCTCCCAGGCCCTCTTACGCGAACGCGTGACCTCCTCCCGCGAACGCGATGACTCACCTCACAGGCCCATGCGAACGCGTTACCCTTCATGCGAACGCGATCAACCAACTTCCATAACTATGCGAACGCGACCATTCCTATGCGAACGCGAAGGCAAATTTCCAAACTCTCCAAATTACTCTACGCGTTCGCGTTACACTCCACGCGAACGCACTGAAGAAATGTTCTGCAACACCCAACAGCAAAAATCTGATAGCTACAAAAACCAAAAAGAGTCCGTTTGATCAACCGAAATCACCCCGAGGCCCCCGGGACCTCAACTAAAAACACCAACCTACTCCAAATAATCATAGGAACTTGTTCCAATCATCAAAACACATCCATCAACACAAAAATCATCAAATCACAACGGATTCAAGCCTACGTTAAACTAAAACTTCCGAAACTCACATTTGATCAAAAACCCGACCAAACGACGTCTGAATGACCTGAAATTTTGCACACATATCCAAAATCACCTAACGAAGCTAATGTAACTCTCGGAATTCCATTCCAACCCTCGGATCAAAATCTCACCTAACAATCGGAGATCCGCCAAAATTCAAACTTCGCCAATTCAAGCCTAATTCTACACCGGACCTCCAAATTCAATTCCGATCGCACTCCTAAGTCATAAATCATCCCCCGAAGCTAACCGAACCATCAAAATTCACATCCGAGCCCTCTAACCACATAGTCAACTTCCGGTTGACTTTTTTAAAATAAGTTTTCTTCTAAGAGGCTAAGTGCCTCATTTCCAACTAAAACCAACTCAATTCCACCCGATCAACTCAAATATCGATATTGAAACATAAAGCAACACAATATGGGGGAAACGGGGCGGTAACTCATGTGACAATGGGTCGGGTCGTCACAGTATTCCTTAGAAATAATATCTCTCCAGGTGAACAACATTCCAATGTGAAGGTAGTAACTTGACATCCATTATTTCTAACACATATGATCCTTTACCTGCAATATCACAAATCCTATAGGGTCCTTCCCATGATTTTAACAATTTAAAATTAAATTTTAAAATACAAATACCTCATCATGGGTATTCCTTAGAAATAATATCTCTTCAGATGAACAACATTCCAATGTGAAGGTAGTAACTTGCCATCCATTATTTCTAACTCGTATGCTCCTTTACCTGCAATATCACGAATCCTATAGGGTCCTTCCCATTTTGGACTTAATTTCTCCACATTAGCTGCCTTTATAGATTGAAAACCGTTTTTGTGAACAAAGTACCCAATTTTGAAGAATCTGAGGCATGTTTTTCGGTTGTAGTATCGTTCTATGACCTGCTTCTATGCTGCCATTCTTATTAATGTAGCTTCTCTTCTTCCTTCAAGTAAATCAATATTTACACGCATTTCCTCATCATTAGACTCTTCTAACGCATGTGTGAACCTTGTACTCGGCTCTCCTATCTCAACTGGAATTAAAGCTTCAGCTCCATAAACCAATGAAAATGGTGTTTCTCCTGTACCTGTTTTTACTGTTGTGCGATTTACCCATAAAACACCAGGTAACACTTCTGGCAAATTTCCTTTGGATTCCTCTAAACGCTTCTTTAAATTATTGATAATGACTTTGTTTGTTGACTCATCTTGTCCATTTCCTACCGGATGGTAAGGCGTGGATGTAATCATTTTAATTTGCCAGCTTTGTAAAAATTCTATTATTTGAGCGCCTATAAATTGCGGGCCGTTATCACACACGATTTCCTTTGGTACACTGAACCGACATATGATATTTTTCCAAATGAAATATCTGACCTCCTTTTCCCGTACCTGTTTAAATGCTCCTGCTTCTACCCATTTATTAAAATAATCAGTATGTACGAGCAAAAATTTTATCTGTCCTTTTGCTTGTGGTAGTGGACCCACGATATCCATTCCCCATTTCATAAATAGCCACGGTGCATTGACCGAATGTAGTAACTCCGCAGGTCTATGCATATTATTACTGTACCTTTGGTATTTATCGCTTTTAGCCACGAAACTTTCCGCTTCCTCTTCCATTTTAGGCCAATAATAACCTTCCCTAATTAGGGTTCTTACCAATGAGCTTCCTCCCGCGTGATTCCCATAATCCCGCGTGATTCCCATAATGCCCCTCATGTATTTCTCTTATTACGTATTTTTTCTGAGAAGGTCCGAGGCATCTTGCTATGGGACCACCAAACATTTTTCGGTAAAGATTAACTTGTTTTAAGCAATACCGAGCTGCCTTTTTTTGAAGTGCATGAGTTTTTTTCTTATCTTCAGGGATGATACCATACTACAAAAAAGCAACAATCTTGTTCCTCCAATCCCAAGTTAAATTATTAAAATTTACCTTATTCTTATCGAGGTTGAGAAATGAATGAAATAAATGAATAACTGAAGCACTTGCATGGCTTGCCACGCCTGCCGCAGATGCAAGATTAACTAGGGCGTCCGCTTCAACATTTTCATCCCTTGGTATTTGCATAACTTTCCAGGTTTGAAACTGTTTTATCAAATCATGTACCTTTTCTAAGTACTGCTGCATTCTTGCTTCCCTGGCCATATAAATCCCCAACATTTGATTAACTATGAGCTGTGAATCACTTTTAATTATAATCTGATTTATGCCAAGTTCTCATGCCAGTTCTAAACCTACAATCATAGCCTCATACTCTGCCTCGTTGTTAGTTAAAGAATGACATTTATAGCTTGTTGAATGGTTTCACCCATAGGTGATACCTAAACAATCTCTACACATGCACCCTTTACATTAGATGAACCATCAGTAAATAAGGTCCAAGTTCCTGGGATAGCTCCGTTAAACACCTGCAATTCTTTTTCTGCTTCTAATTGCATCCCTCTGCTAAAATCAGCCACGAAATCAGCTAACACTTGAGATTTTATAGCAGTTCTAGGTTGATATGTGATATCATATTCACTTAATTCTATAGCCCATTTAGCTAAACTACTTGACAACTCATGCTTGTGTAATATATTGCATAATGGATAAGTAGTTACTACAGCAATAGGATGACATTGAAAATAAGGTCTTAATTTTCTAGATGTCATGATTAATGCAAGTGCAAGCTATTCCAATTGAGGATACCGCATCTCTGCATCTAATAAAGATTTGCTGATATAATAGATTGGAGATTGTTTACCTTGATCCTCACAGACTAAAATGGCACCTACCGCAACTTCTGAGAGAGCAAGGTAGATGAGTAATTTTTCCCCTCCTTTGGTTTTACGAGCAATGGTGGATTTGATAAGTATGTCTTTAAATTTTTGAGTGCCTGCTGACATTCCTCATTCCATTCAAAATGATCTTGCTTTTTTTAGAGCTGAAAAGAATTTAAAGCACTTTTTTGATGATTTAGAAATGAATCTTCCAAGGTTGCAATTCTTCCTGTCAACCTCTGCACTTCTTTTTTACTTGAAAGTATAACAGGGATTTCTTCAATGGACTTAATATGTGCGGGATTCACTTCAATACCACGGTTAGAAACAAGAAAACCCAAAAACTTACCTGACGCGACACCAAATGCACATTTATCTGGATTTAATTTCATATTAAATTTGCGCAAAATTTGAAACGTGTCAGACAAATGAGATATATGATCTCTTGAATGCTGAGTTTTAACTAGCATATCGTCTATATAAACCTCCATGGTTTTTCCTAGATGTTATTGAAACATTTTAGTCACTAGCCTTGGATATGTTGCACCAGCATTTTTGAGACTAAAAGGCATTACTTTGTAACAGTAAGCCCCCCTGTCTGTTTTGAATGAAGTTTTTTCTTCATCTTTCGGATCCATTTTAATCTGATTGTATCCTGAATACGCATCTAATAAACTTAATAGTTCATGCCGTACAGTAGCATCAATGAGTTGATCTATATGTGGTAATGGGAAAGAGTCTTTTGGAAAAGCTTTGTAAGGTCTGTGTAATCTATACAAACTCGCCACTTACCGTTCTTTTTTGGTACTACAACAGTATTAGCTAGCCAATTAGGATACTTTACCTCGCGGATAGATCCGATTTTTAGTAATTTTTGGTGCTCATCTTGAATCACCTGATTTTGAAAGCTCCTTGCTTTATCTTCTTTTGTTTGACATGTGGAAATAAGGGATCTTCATTTAATTCGTGAGTCATTACCTCCGGTGGTATTCCTGTCATATCAGAATGGGACCAAATAAAATAATCCACGTTAGTTTTCAAAAATAAACCAATTTACCTTTCATGTCCTGGCTTAGATTAGCCCCTATGTAGACTTTCCTTTCAGGCCATTGTGTGAATAACACTACAACCTCCAGCCCTTCAATCATTGTTTTAATGTTTTCATTTTTCTCTAGTTCTTGAATGAAATCAGGCCTTGAGTTCACATCTGTTTGCTCTCGTTCAGTTGAGGTTTGTGTTGTAATACCTTCAATTGGATTCTGTAACTGTTATTTTTCTTCGTTCCTCATACTTGACTCTGTCACGAAGTTAATACTTTTGGATGTCTGTTGATCTCCACGAATTTGACGTATTCCCCATGGTGACAGAAATTTAATAACTTGATGCAAGGTTGATGGAACAATGTACATCTCATGGATCCACGGTCTTCCGAGAATCATATTGTAAGCCATCTCTATTTCTACCACCTAAAATTTGTATCCTTGTCGACCCCTCTGCAAATGTAGTAAGTATTACCTCACCTTTCGTCACGACGATGGAATTATTGAACCCTGATAGAGTATGCGCCTTGGGTATTAATTTAGCTTCAGCTTGCATCTCGTGCAGGATTCTTAGTAGGATAATATTTATAGAGCTACCTGGATCAATCAAAACTCATTTCACATTAGTATCATGTACAAGTAAAGAGATTACCAGTGCATCGTTATGTGGAATTAATACACCATCCGCATCTGTATCGTCCAATGTAATACTTTCTTCCTCTAATACATGTTACACCCGCTTCTCATGGGTAATCGTTACTTTGGATACTTTATTTTTTGTTGTATACGTCACACCATTGATTTCTTCGCCCCCACTTATAACATTAACGGTCCTTTTTGGAGAAGCCAGTTTAGGGGGCTCCTGTTTATTCTTCATGTATGGTTGCTTACCTTTCTCGCTGAATAACTCAGTGAGATACCCTTGCTTCAATAGATGATCCACTTTACCATGTAACAACCTACAATCTGCTATTTTGTGACCATGATCATTATGAAATTTGCACCAGTGTTCAGGATTGCGCCTGTTTTGATTTGACCTCATTCCTTTTGGCCAACGCACCTTATCACCCATGCCTCTTAAAACAAATACGAGCTCGGAGGTGCTTACATTAAAATTATAATCGCCAAATCGTGACTTCAAGTGTTTGCCATCATCTCGTGACTCTTGTGTGTTGCGATTATTTCTATACTCAATGATGAGCCCGATTCTCTATTTTTGGATCTACAATCGTACCTTGGCTGATCATGCTTTGACCGTGAATCTTTTCCAGTTGGACCCATATATGGTTTGTATCTATTTTTACCAGACCTTTTTTCTGATTATGTCCATCTTGAACTCACATTTTCTTCTTTTTGGGACCGCGAGATAATGTCTTCCTCGATTCTTAATTTTGTGCTATACCTATTGTAAACATCATTCCATGTTGTTGTTGGGAATTCATGATGACTTTCCTTGAGCCACCTCATGGCTTCTGAGCTTTTTTCATTCAAATTGCTAGTGAATGCTATAGTTTCCCAATTATCCGGTACACGTGGTAACGTCATTCTTTCACGCTGGAACCTATCCACGAACTCTCTGAGCAACTCAGAGTCCCCTTGTTTGATTTTGAAACTATCTTCCATTCTCTTTTCGAATTTTTGAGCTCACGAATGTGCTTTGATAAATGAACATGCAAGCTCAGCAAAAGAGTTTATTGAATTTTCGGGTAAAGGAGAATACCATGTTAATTCTCCCTTAGTGAGTGTTTCACCGAATTTTTTGACCAACACTGATTCAATTTCTTGCTTGGTCAAGTCGTTGCCTTTTACACCAGTTGTGAATGCAGTCACATGGTCTCGTGGATCAGTTGTTCCATCGTACTTTGGAATATCAGGCATTTTGAATTTCTTTGGAATTGGTAAAGGAGCAGCTTGGCTTCCAAGGTTGCTGTGAATATTTATCCATATCTATTACTTTGATTACAGGCGATACTCCAGGTATTTGCTCTATGCGGTCACTTTGCTCCTTAAGTTGTTTCTCCAACGTTAGAACTAAATTTTGTAAATCAGAATTGACTACGTTACCTAATTCTCCATCTCGTGACTCACTGGGAATTCTGCCACTGCCTGAATTAACAAGACCAAAATGAGGGTTTTCCAAAGTGTTGGTATTTGGAACCGGTGTTGATGGTGCAACAGGTAACTGGCTGGCAAAGGCCTCAAGAGCTTTATTAACCTGTCGAGCGATTAACTTTTGTAAAGCTTCATTGACGGCTTCCTCGTTGTCAAATTTACCATTTATGTTTGAGTGAGACCCATCAGGAGTTCCTTCTCGAGACCGCTGAGGCGAGATTTGTGGAGAAGGGATTGGAGCGTTAACATCTTGCGAGTCCCCTGGGATTTGATGGTTTCCTTAGTTTCCTTGGTGTTGTCATTAACATTAGACATGATTGTTGATGTAACGAAGTTTTTAAGAAAAAAATAGATTATTAGATTTCCGGTAACGGAACCAATTTGTTTAACCAAAAAATAGAATTTTGGTCAAAGCGATAATTTTAGAAGAATTCGGGTTACTGATAATCAAAGAATGAAAGAATAAAAATGATTTTGCCAACAATGAGATAATCAGGAAACAAAGTAAACAAGTGTATTCAGATAGTGTTTTGTGTCACTACAATTGATCCATTCTCTCCCTTTTATAGCTATTTTGGAGATATGCATTTTGTCTTTTTTCATAATAGGGCCATTATAGATAATTAAGGACATTAAATGTTACGTTACATGATCATTGTATTTAATACAGATTCTCTAACATTTTTAGTATTTAAGGCTCATTAAATATTGTATCTGCACTCCCTTGTACTGTGAGGTTCATTATCCTTAATTCTTGGACTTAAATAGGTACAGGCGTTGAGTCTTTTGAATAACTACTTGTGCCTCTTTCTATGCCTCTGCTCGTATCTGTTTCAACGCGTGCCTCTTTCTATGCCTCTTCTCGTATCTATTGCAACTCGTGCCTCTTTGCCAATCATAACTCTTTAATTGATCTACGTGTCATGACACGTCATCACTTTAATATGTAAACTCAATTTTTTCCAATACAGTATCGAAGTGGGTATTCGAATTTATTGAGTTTGGTCGGGTTCCGAGGTGCGAGCTCAGGGTTGACCTTTTGGTTTTCAAGAAAGATCGAAACTTTATTATCCGTAATGGTTTCCTATGACTTTTATTTATGATATTAAGTTGATTTTCCTAGATTTGATCCGTCTAAAGGTTATTTCATATGAAGATGACTTTATAGAGTACTAATTTAGCTTCTTTAACGTAAATATCTTGCTTAAACTTGTGTGGAGGAACTAACTCTTAGGATTTGGGTTGATTGTATTGTTTGTATTATGTAAAAGATGTGTACGTGAGGTGACGAGTGTGTTCCCGACTTATATGTGGCAAAATTGACCGGTTTAGACTCTAAAGTTACTTTATGCATTTAATTAGAAGTTGTTATTACTTGTTACATCTTCTTTATTGAATTTATGCTTATATGCTTAGATTGAGTCGTTATTTCATGGTCTAGCTTTCATTGTCTAGTTTACTCTTATATGTCTTAATTGAAGTTACTATTACATGCTATATCTTTCATTATCAAGTTTATTATGCTTTAGCCGAAGTTGTAAGTACACGTCATACCTTTCATTGTTAAGTTCATTAATAAGCAAGCAATGAAAGTTGTACTTATTGAGAGTTATTAACCAGTTTTAGTTGAAGTTGTTGTTTTATGGAATATCCTTCATTTTTGAGTTAATTTTGTTTTATTCTGTTGTTATTGAGATTCTTGTTCACATCATGGTTGGGCCGTGGTCTATGTGTTGTGGTGACATTGGTATTGTTGTTTTAGAAATGTTGTGGCATATGGGTACTTATGGTACAAATTGATATGTAGTGTTGTTGTGATGTTAGCACATGTGGATTTGTGTGTGGATTGATTATGAAATGCGAAGTATAAGAGTGGCATCTCAATGTCGTTGATTATGCGGAGTGATAAGGATGGATATTGTGATTTATTGTCTAGGTAGAGTGATATAGGTGGCTATTGCATTCATTGTCTGGGCGGGGCGATAAGGGTGGCTATTATGCGGAGTGATACGAGTGGCTATTATGATATATTGTCAGGACGAAGCGATAATGGTGAATATTATGATATTGCCATTACGGAGAGATAAGAGTGGCTATGCCAGGCTTGATATGTGTTGGCCTGGGGCACGATGTTGATGATATTCGAGTGATGATGTGATTTTCCTTGTGTGTGTTATGTACCTTACATGTATTGTTGTGTGGTTTCTAATGAACTACTTGATGTATTTGATATTATTTGTTGACTTTGACTATAATAGTATATTAGCACAAGCATACACCGTAGCATGCTATTTATACCAATCGCGAGTATGAAACTTGACATTCATTGATCATGCATATGTATTCTTGTATTATCTGCTTCCATTGTGATATTGAGCCTGTGACCTCGCCGGGTGGATTTTGGTGTTGAGCCTGTGACCATAACGAGCGGTTCATGATAGTGAGCCTGTGACCATGCCGGACAGATTAAGATATCGGCACATAAGTTATCCATGCGATTGTGATTAATAATGTGGGCATGAGGTGTCGTGAGCATATGATTTGTGATTAGAGACTCGTGACTTGTGTTTATAAGATGAGGTATATTTGAGTAATCTTGTTATAGATCTCGTGTTAGAACGACTTGATTATTTGGTTGTCATTTATTTGTCTTATTTGGTTTTACTGGTACTTTAGCAGTGTTCTGATTGCTTTAGTGCTTTTATCACATGCTTATTCCTCATTGCTATTTACTAATTCTTGCTTCCAATATTAGCTTTATACTTATATAATGTACACGTTATTATGATTAGTAAGTGTCTTGACTTGTACCTCGTCACTACGCCACCAAGGTTAGTTTTGATACTTATTGGGTACCGACTATTGTGTACTCATACTACAATTCTACATATTTTTATGCAAATCCAGGCGATATCAGACTAATGCAAAATTATCTTCTTGATCGTGATGATTCAAGGTAGAGCTTCTTGATCGTTGCAGCCATTTGTAGTCCTTTTCCTTTTGATTGTACTGTTAATTCGTTATCCGAACAGTATTGTAGTTCATTTTTGAGATATTCCTATGTATTCATCTTGAGTTCGTAACTCTGTACTACTTAGTCTTGGGAGGATTGTTGTTATTATCTCCGCATAGGCTTGTATCACCTTCATATCAGTATTTTTTATTAAACTTGTTTTAAAAATATCATGTTCAACCGGTTTAACTGTTGTAGGTAATTGGCTTACCTAGTCTTAGAGACTAGGTGCTATTACGACGCCTAAAGTGGGATTTTGGTTCGTGATAACGGTGTAGGGACATATTCCAAGGCTAATCCGAGGTTTGTGGGATAAAGTCCCCTATTGTAAAGGCAAATAATAATTACTTAAAGTAATGAGATTAAGTTGATTCGTACAGTACTACGGGAAACCGCCAACAGAAGTAGGGTCAAATACTTGTTGCTAAGTTGATCATCTAGTGGTTGTTCATTTGTCGATGTTTGTATAGTAATTCCGGTGAAAAAGTAAAAGATAATTTTATTATGTTTAGGCCTAAGGAGCCAAAAGCGATTTCAATGGCTTTAATGAAGTTGAAACAGTTTTGCATGATTTTTATTAGACTCAGAGGTTGATATAAATATTTTAAAAGCTTGTATCATGATTATATTTTTCTAGTATTTTCATTTAAAATGATAAAGAGCATAAATTGATATAATTGCTATTATTTTATATCAAATGTTGATTCCATTATTTTTGTAAAGCCTTGTCCTAGGAACTTGAGTTAGAGAGAGTCTATGATACTTATTATATACCGTTGTGATGTACTCAGCCCTCAGGGGCCTCTCTTTAGGGTCCCACTTACTTTACATATTTCAAGAGGAGGTGTGGTACGTGTTGAGTGGATGGGGCTAGGATGACTCTCTTACTGAGATGTATGGTGATGCACCAGCTCTATTCCATGGTAGTTGTCATGTTGATCTTACTCTCAATTGGTTTGGGTTGGTCCAAGTGTTTATTTTATTCTTATATCTTACAGATTCCGTAGACTATTAGTATTATTTTTTTTGTGGGG
>MU668806.1:153747-168923 GCA_026770625.1 Nicotiana glauca
GAGAGGGGATGGGGGACAGGTGTAATTGCGTGTTATTATATGGCATCAAATTAAAGAGACATATCCTCGTGCATTTTCAATAATTGAAAATAATGTATTTAAAGATTATACTTCATGTATGATTTTAATCATTTAAATAATTATGTTTCTAAAAAGGCTTCCGTATACATATGTGAGGCATATAGATGAATATTCTAGTATGAACTCATTTACTCGAATTGAGTAATGTGTCGGGTCCTGATCACATAATTTTGGGTTGTGACATTTTTTTTCTAGTGTATTATCTTCTTTTTGAAAAGGAGTGATCTCACGAATAGCAAAAAGAAGACTTATTTGTGAGAGTTGAACGCTAAATTACTTGGAAAATTTTAAAGTTCCTTTAATAAGCAATTGAGTTGCTTTTTTTATTTAAAAAACTCCTCTCACAAATAGATAGACAGAGAAAACTAAATTAAAAAAGGAGCTCAACATTCTTAAGATAAACTCAAACTTTTTCCATTTCTCTAGAATAAAATTTCCTCTCAGATAACGATGAACATAGGAAGGAAATCGAAGGCTGGAGTGAGAGGGCAAAGCAATCAAATGACAAATTCAGATCAAAATCATGGAGGAAAAGGTGTTCCAAGGACAGAAGATTCGAAGAAAGCGAGGTATTTGAATGCAATTACTGGAATAGTACCATTAAACATAGAGTGAGTATCAGCTATGTCAACACCAATTGCAAAACCAGTGAGGACACAGTCTGAAAATGCACAGGGGGGTTGATGCATGTAGACGATCGTAGGCTGATAAGGTGGAGGAGGAAGCAATAGCACTTGAATCACAAAGCGAGACACAAGCTCAAAGAGCTAGAACATCGTGGAGTAAAATTGTAGCTACTGTTCCATTGGAGGAAGGTGAGGACCTGAAACGAGAATCACCTATTAACAGTAATGTGAAAATAACACTAGAAGACATTCATGAGGAGGTAGAATATTGGAAAACTAGAGTTGTATGCTATGTGCTGGGATCTAATCCACCACAAAATATCATGGAAGGGTATTTTAATAGAATTTGGGAAAATCTGGGAATTGATTTAATTGAACAAGTTCAAAGAGGTGTGTTCCTGGTCAGATTCCATAAATCTGAAAGCATATCTAAAGTAGTTGAAGAAGGAGTCCAGATGTTTGATAAAAAGCTAGTAATAGTCAAACCATGACAGCCAGATATAGAAATGAAGAAGGAGATAATGGATAATATATCAGTGTGGATTAGATTATCAGGACTGAATGTGAAATACTGGGGAAAGCAGGCGTTAGCAAAAATTGCAGGACTGGTAGGGAATCCTTTGAAAGCAAACAAAGCCACTACTATGAAGGAGAGAATGACATATGCTAGAGTGCTGGTGGAAGTACCAATCAATAAGGTTTTCCCAGATACAGTAATGTTTCAAAATGTGCATGGTCACATTGTGGAACAAGAGGTGGAGTTTGAATGGAAGCCAATACTATGTACTAAATGCAAAAATTATGGACCTGAGCAGAACGAATGCAGGAAATATATAAGGGAAGAGATAAGTTATAAAATCCAAGAAAGTAAGGAAGAAGTACAGCAAGGAGAAGAGAAGACTAATAAAGGTGAACAACCAGAAACCAACAAAGAAGTTACAAGGGAAAAGGCATAGAAGAGAAGTTCCAACAAAGGGCAGGGAAACAAGTGATGGGGAAACCAAGACAGGATAACTTCTACTACAGGAGAGGAAACATAAGGAGAGGGATAGTGATCAGGGAACCTCAAATTAATACTGGAAACTCCTTTGTAGCTTTAGGTGAATAGAGCAACAAGAATGAAGGAATAGCTAAACCTTCCTGCCCTTGAGGTGAAGCTGAGGGGGGCCCTAGACATGGGAAGGGTGGGGCAAACCCCAACCCTAATGGATAGCATTGGCTTTTGGAATGCCAGAGGCCTAAACAAGCCAGATAAGCAGAAAGAAATGAACCTATTTATCCATAACTTGAGAGTTGGCTTGTTTGAGTTTCTGAAAACAAAGATAAAAAGAGTTAAGGAACATAAAGCTTCTTTTTATCTTTGCCAATGCTGGTCGTTTATAACAAATCTAGACAAACATCCAAGAGGTAGGATTTGGATGGTGTGGAAACCTCATTTATATGAGGTTGATATCAAATATGTCACTGAACAAATGATTCACAGCACAGTAAAGCACCGAGGTAATGGACTAAGACTTAATGTTACTTTCGTATATGGCTTCAATAAACAAGCAGCTAGGAGGAAACTATGGGATGACATTAATCATATAGGGGTCAAAATGGATGGAGGGCTGTTATGGGAGACTTTAACTATGTGCTAAGAAGGGAGGAAAGAATTGGAAGCAAAGTAACTATGGATGAAACTAGAGATTTTAGACAATGTATAGAAGTTTGTGGTCTGAAGGAGTTGAGATCCTCAGGAGCTTTCTTCACATGGAATAACAAACAAGGAAGAGACAGTCGAGTGTATAGCATGATAAATCGAGTGTTGGTTAATACTGAATAGGTGACTGACTTACCTTCATCAGAGGTGCATTTCATGAATGAAGGCATCTATGATCACTGCCCAGCAATCATAAACTGGGAAGGAGAGAATGCATGGGGAAAAGGCAGTTCAAATACTTCAACATGTGGAGTGTGATTCCAGAATTCCAAACAAGAGTACAAGACGTATGGGAGAAGAAAATACAAGGCACACAGATGTACAAATTGGTAAGAAAGTTGAACAGAACCAAAATTGTACTAAAAAGATTGAACAAGGAAAGATTTTCAAATGTGGAAAAAGGGCTGAAACAGCAATGATTAACCTGACAGAGTGCCAAGAAAAGGTCCAAAAAGATCTTAGGAATGCTGAATTAATTGAAGAAGAAGTCAGATTGATGAAAGAAATTATCAAATGGAAGGCTGCTAAAGAGCAATTTATGAGGAAAAAAAAGTAAGATACAATGGCTGAGGCAGGGGGATCAAAACACAAAATACTTTCATAGTGTAATAAAAGCCAGAATGAATGCAAACATGATTTTCTCTATAAAAGATGCTGAAGGGAAAGAGATAACAGATATTGAAGGGATAGCAGATGCATTTATAAATTTCTACAAAAAGTTGCTGGGGGAAAGCAAAAGATACAAGCAACATGTGTGCATTAATCTAGTAAGGAAAGGGCAAGTGATTCAACAAGAACAAAGAGAACAACTAGAAGCTTCAGTTACAGATAAAGAAATTAAGGTAGCTTTATGGTCAATTTCAGGAGACAAATCCCCAGAATCTGATTGCTATGGATATCAATTCTTTAAGGATTGCTGGCCAGTGGTAAAGAAAGATGTCATTGGAAGTGTAGTGGAGTTCTTCAACACTGCTAAAATGCTAAGGATTATCAACAGAACAACTCTAACTCGCATCCCGAAAAATAACCATGCAGCTGAAGTAGGGGACTATAGACCTATTTCATGTTGTAATACAGTCTATAAAATAATATCAAAAGTGATGTGTAACAGGTTAAAAAGTTTATTGCCTTCAATAATAGCATAGAACCAAAGTGCATTTGTGGAAGGCAGAAGTATAGTACAAAATATCCTGATATGTCAAGATATAGTGAAACTGTATAACAGGAAGAAATCAACAAGAAGTTGTTTGATCAAAATTGATCTAAAAAAGCATATGACTCTGTGGAGTGGGGATTTGTGGAAGAAATATTACATGCACTGAACTTTTCTTCCAAATTCATCAAATGGACTATAGTATGCATCTCAATAACATAGTACTCGATTGCTTTAAATGGGGGACTATATGGATGTATTGAGGGGAGAAGGGAATTACGATAGGGAAATACTATATCACCTATCCTTTTTGTGATATGCATGGAGTACTTCACAAGAATAATACAATTGGTAGCTACATTCGATGGATTTGCATTTCACACAAAATGCAAAGATTTGAAGCTAAATCACCTACGCTTTGCAGATGATGTTTTGATGTTCTGTAAAGGTGAGTATCAAAGTATAATGCTTATGTTAAGAGGTTTGCAAACATTCTCTGATACATCTGGGCTGAGCACTAATACTGAAAAGTCTAATGTATATAGTGCAAACATGGATAGATAATGTTTAGAAGGTATCTGACTGAAAAGTCTAATGTATATAGTGCAAACTTGGATAGATAATGTTTAGAAGGTATCTGTGAAATAACTGGGTACAAACAGGGGAAGTTGCCATTCAAATACTTAGGGGTGCCAATAGCTGCAAGGAAGCTGACAGTGGGAGACTGTGAAATGCTGGTTGACAAACTTAGTACAAGAATCCATTCATGGGGATCCAAAAACATATCATATGCAGGAAGGGTCCAATTGATCAACTCTGTGCTAATAAATATTCATTCATATTGGGAAGCAATATTCATCCTATCAAAGAAGGTACTTAAAGACATTACTACGATATATAGAAACTACCTATGGGCTAAGAAAGGCACGTCAAATAAGGTGCTACTGGTTTCATGGGACCTTCTTTGTAGACCAAAAAAAGAAGAAGAACTGGGAATAAGGTAGTGCATAATATGGAATGAAGTTATTGTAGCTAAGTATGTATGGCACATTGCAAATAAAGAAGACACGATGTGGGTCAAATGGATTAACTATATATATATATATATATATATATATATATATATATATATATATATATATATATATATATATATATATGAAAGGAGACAACTGGTAGCAATATAATCCCCCACAAGACAACTGCTGTTACTGGAGGAAAATATTTTCTATATGTGATACATATGCTGCAGTTTATATAGAAAATGGATGGCAAACAAAGACAAAAAAATACACAATTAATAGTGGCTACCACTGGAGAAGAGGAAAACTGGAACAGTGGGCTTGGAGAAAAGGGGTGTGGAACAAAATGAACAATCCGAAACATAGCTTCATCTACTGGCTTGCAATGCAAAGGAAACTGTTGACAAAAGACAGAACATTGAGAATGAAAATTACTGAGGATAGTGATTGTATGCTATGTGAAGGAAAAATAGAATCAATTGATCACCTATTCTTTGCATGCACATTCTTTAATATGTGCTTAGCTGAAGTATTCAAATGGCTAGGTATGAACATTAAGAACACATAGGTGACAGGGATATGAAGAAGGATGACAAGAATAGAAAAAGGGAAAATAGTAAGATCATTCACACTGGAAGTGCTGGCAGCAATCATTTATCACATATGAAAAGCTAGAAATGAAGCAGTTTGGATGAAAAAAATACCAAGACCACAAGCAGTATTGGAGCAGATACAATATACATACAAATATAGGTGCATGGAAGTTGTACAGAAGAAGAAGATCAAGAAAGGGATAAGCTATATTGAGAAAATATATACGTAGATAGAAATGAAATGTATAGAAGCATACATATAGATCGGAAATATAGCTGAGGTATAGGAAAGATAGAAAGGATAGAGGAAGAATGAAGAGAAATATGTATGTTTTGTCTTGGGATTATTGAATAAAGATTTATTTTCCACAAAAAAAAAACTCAAACTTTTATTATACTTAGCTTATTTGTACATTAAGTTTAATTTAAAATATCGAAACTCTGCTCCAAACATCTAGATAAATTTTATTCTATCCGGTCCACAAAAAGTGACTAGTTTATTTTTTTTATTATGGTCCAAAATAAGTGTCCATTTATATAATCAAGAAAAAATTTAATTTATTTTTCTGAAATTACCCTTATGTACGTATCCCTAAAAAGTCTTTTTTACTCCTCACATTAAATTATGCTACAATATTTAATTAAGAATAGTTTAGTCACACTAACAATTTTTGTCTAGAATTTAGTACTCCCTCTGGTCCATAATAAGTGACCAATTTGCGTTTTTATTTTGGTCCAAAATAAGTGTTCATTTATATAATCAAGAAAAAATTCAATTGCTCCACAAGCCTGGCGACACCAGGCTAAAGCCTGATGATACCCTGACGTTACCCTGGCGCCGCCAGTTTGAAGCCAGCCCTAGCCTGGCTTTTCCCTTGCAAAGCCAACCTAAAGCCAGCCCCAGCCTGGCGTTTGCTTTGCAAAGCCAGCCCCAACCTGACTTTTGCCTTTTAAATTCTGCCTAATGGCAGCCAAGCCTAGCTTTTTCCTTGCAAAGCTTGCCTAAAGCTAGCTTCAAGACAGGTGTAGCCAGGCCCTTTTACATGATAATATTGATGATCGGCCACATGATACTTCGATAGAGTCAGTACACTGCCTATGGAGTTCATATTGTAGCAACTCTAATGATTGGAAGACTATGCTGGCTTCAATTCTATGGTGGAGATATTTAGAATTTATTTTAGCCTATGGACTGAATACCATGGCGCCTGGTGAGAGCTTGATAAGTGTTGCTTAGTATTTGCCACTGGCAATTGGATTCATATACACTTACAGGAGAAGGAAGCATTCATCGAACAATGTTGTAATTGCTAGTTCATTATACTTTAGCTTCTCTATCTTTTTAGTAGCTAGTAGCTTTATGCAACTTCTATTTTAGTTTGAACATCTTGTAAGCTTTGGACCCATTTTGGGATTTTATTTATATATTAACCACTAGGCAGCCTGTCTAGTGGTATATTTGCTATAAAAAAAATTAATTAATTTTTTAAAATTACCCTTATGTACGTATCCATAAAAAGTCATTTACTTCTCACATTTGAGAAGAGAACTAAGTATTACTATAATTATGGCGCAACATTTAATGAAGGGTAGTTTAGTCACACTAACTATTTTCGTCTAGAATTCAGTATTTTCTTAATGGGTGTGCCCAAAGCAAATTGGTCACTTATAGTGGACCAGAGTAAGTATTTTCTTAATGGGCGTGCCCAAAGCAAATTTATCGTTTATTATGGACTGGAGTAGGCCTTTTTCCTAGTCTCTTAAACGGCAAGTTTAGCTTTTGATATGGCACTGAAAAAATTAATTTTATTCACCAACTTTTACGAAGCTATAATGAAAGGCTCCCAAAAATTTATAATTTACATAAGTTTTATTAAAAATTGAAACTTCTAAGCTAAAATGTTGCAAAGTGCTTTATTTTTCGGAAGCCGCTTAAATGAGGTTGTTATGGCTGTTTGAGTAATATTGGGTGAAGTTAAAAAAAAAAGAATATTTGAAATTGAAGTTAAAAAAGGTATCTGAAAGTGAAAATTGTGTTTAGATTATGAGCTTTATATTTCTTAAATTAACTTTTCAACTTCAAATTTTTTATTTCAAGTTGAAGTTGAAATGAACAAATTGTAAAACAAACACTGATGTGCAGAATTAATAAATCATTGATAAGATGTTCAAATTTGAGAGTATATTTCTTAAGAGAAAATTTTGTGCTTAGCATTTATACGTTGATAGTTCAATTTTTTTTACAAGATTAGGTCACTTATTGTTAATTACAAATAATAGGGTATATTAGTCGCGATTAATAACATGAAAAGTAATGTAAGTACGAACTTCAAATGTAGGTAGGTTAATCTTTTAAATAAAAATTTAACATATAACATTATTTTTCACCATTAATTATTGAAATGTTTAAGTGTTGATATGAATATATTTTTTTACCTTTAAAATTAGATAACAATTAAATTTATAATGTGGTTTTAAGGACACGTGATTTCACCTAATACCATTTTATAAATGTAAAGAGTAATAATAGAAATCAACAATAAAATTAAGCAAACCAGTGTTTGAATAGAATTCAGCCCTCGAGTTTGAATAACCTCGAACTGATCGATACAAGAATAGTTAAATATATAACAATATGATGAACATGAATATAAGCTAGAAAGTATTGTATTGCTTTGATATGTGTCAATGTAAGGTGTTTACAAAATGATCAGAACCCTCTTTATATAGTAGAAGAATCCTATCTATGATGCAATTCTAATTACGTAAGTAAATCCCATGATTAGCCTAAACAATCACCCTTGATTTGATATGTTCTGGGATTTTTGCCATGATCTTCGACCGGCTACGCATATCTCGCTTTTTCGTTATTGCGCTTTGCTTGAAGTCTGACATATTTGGTCTCGATCATTGGTGGCCTCGATCCCGACAGGCACCTCGATCCTCAAACTTGATGCCTCGTCTTCGTTCCCCGATCTGATCCACTACGAGGCTGGCCTTTGATGCAATTCTCTAGCCTCGATCAAATAGTAAAATCGGATAGGTCTAGTTTTAACCTTATATAGATAGTCCCCTCGTTTCTTGGAGTGTAATGAGAAGAAATGAACTGATCCTTCGATTTTATACCTCAACCTGTCATGACGTCATCCTCGCGATGCAAGCGACAAAAGTAATTGAAACGTCCCGTCGGTTCATATATCGAGGCATTAAATGCCCATCAGTTGATGTCGGCCATTACTGGTTCTAAACATCATCTTCAGCCTATAAATGTGCTTCCTTTCTCTTTGCCCAAACTTTACTCTTGATCTCCGCTCTAATCTTCAAAGCTTTTTACATCTTTTAAGTTTTTTCGTTCTGCACAATCTTTAGGCTTCGTTATCAATCTTCCCTCAAAACACCAAACCTTATGCTCTTCTATTCCTTGAAGAAGACATCACTACCCATGTGGAAGGGTTTCTAAGTGTTTGCACTTACCCTTTCACCCTAGGTCCTGTTGATCCTGTTATTATCGATTATTGTTGCCAATATCAAATAACCCTCGATCAGATCCATCCTTCCTTTTGGTGGATTTTCATTCTGCTCCGATTCTTCACGAACAAAGCTGAAGGGATGCCTTTCACCTTCGACCACCTCATCAGGTTGTACAACCCCCGTCTTTTTTTAGGCAGGTTAATAAAACTCCAACGTCGCGCCACCAAGGTATTGTTCTTAAGTATAGATGAGGACAAGGATCGAGGGTGGATGGGAAGGTTCGTTCGAGTGAAGACTCCCAACCTAATCCCGGCCGAGAAAATGCCTTTTCCCTAGGAGTGGAATATGAAGCGTACATACAATCTTGTCTTTAGCTTCCATTTATTTTTTTTGTGTTGTTTGTTTCTCCTTATCGACATCCTTATCTACGCTGTAGCAGTCTCTTGGATGCCCGGTGCAATTCCTAACCGTGAGAGCTGGGTTCGAAAACTGGCTTCGACCTCTTCGTATGTCGAGCGTTCATGGTGTGATTTGGCAAGGGGCTGATGGGAGGCACAAAATTACGGTACCCCTTTTTCCCATACCTGATGATTTTTGCTAAAATGTTGCTCTTCACACTTACTTGAGTTCCTTTCATATAGGCCTCGAAAAGAACATTGTCATGGGGCCCCCGTCTGGGGAGGAGGAGGTCTTACCCCAACCCCAAAGTCGGCGAAGGATAAAAAGAGAAAGAGGGTATCGACCTCCGATACTCCAAAGCCTAAGAAGAGTAAGGCTCGCAAGTTGAATAAAGGCAATGACGTCCTACCTGCAGATGTAGTTCAGCGACTAAAAGATGAAGAAGAGGAAAATAAAAATGCTGGCTTCCAGCTGGTGGCCCAAATAAAGAGGAGCACCGAGGCCCCCAAAAGTCACTGAGCCAGTGAAGGTCAAAGAGGTTCAGCCTCGAACCTAAGAGATCTCGGAAGAAGGCTTGAGCAAAGTCCCTGAGTCATCGGAGGCTGAAGACGTCTCCACCGAAATGAGCAATCGGTGGGTATGCCTGAAGGGACTGGCTCGGAGGCCCTTCAAAATGAAGAGCACGCCCCAAGTGGCTTGCTTCGGGAAATAGAAATCGGCAATTCGCCGCCCCTCCTTACATTTTTTTAAGGGGGACAATTCATGAAGCCTAGTCCATAGGGACCCCCAATGTTGAAGGAGCCCATGGAGGGGAGGATCTTTTTTGTGGGTGTTTTACAGGAGTTAAAGATGTTGTTGACATGAGTGAGGCATCGAGTGTCTTTGATGAGGCCCAGAGACTCCTGAGTCGGTTAAATCTCAACTCCCCTCATCGGTATCTCACTTGTATTTATTTCTTCTTGTCTAATTTCCTTTCTTTCTACATAGGTCTTGACACTTCATCGGGATGCATTTTCTAAATCCTGGGTAGAGCTAAGCCGATACGAGGCCAATCTTCAAAGTCTCACAGAGGAGAGAAATGCCCTCAAACTTCTCAGCGGGCAAAAAGAAGAGGAGATCAAGGACCTCCGAGCCGAATTGGCCACAGTTCATAAAGAGCAGACCGGTCTGATCGAGCATGTAATGAAAACAAATTTAGAAGCTCGATGTATCAATTCGGGAACGACGACTAATACTTCTATTCTACAGGTTCAGTAGAAGGCCGAAAATATCGAACAGCTCCGTGAGGAGGCCAACATGATGAGGACCAAGACTTTGGGGTGGAAACAAAACATGGACCGCCTTGCCTCGAAGAAAGATACTGCTCGAGCCCAAATATCATCAGCCGAACGTCAGCTCCAAGGCATGAAGGAGGAATGCTCGGCCCAAGCAAGAAAATTGAGAAGCTCAAGGCTCGGTTGGCTGCCGAACTTCCAAAGGTCACATCTGAGATAGAAAAAGTAAAGGCTGATACAGAGGCGATCGTGGCCGTCTACCAAGCTGATGCTGAAGCTACTCAAGCTCGAGCAAAAGAAGTTGCTGACACTGCTCAGACTCGATCATACTGGGCTGCCGAGCATACCAAGTACCAGTCTTGAAGAGAGACTCTTGAGGATATTCATGATCGTTGCTTTAACTTTGTTGTCGAGATCGAGAACGCGAAAGAGCTCGAGGCCGAAGCCAAAGCATTTCTCTCTTCCGATGATGATGATTCCAGGAGCCTGAGTGGATCCGAGAGCGCAGGGGATTCCAATGGTGAAGGTGTAGATCCCAAGGAAAATTAGGCACTTAGAATTTTTTCTTTTTTGAATTTTTTTGTGTAGGATCCTGGCCGATCCATGTAAATATTTTCATATATATATATATATAGATATATAAATGATTTCTTTTATCTTTGATTGCACTTTGTACAAATTCTGTTTCGACCATGTCTTGAAAGTTTTTATAAGTGTGAGGCTTGGTCAATTTGACTGAAGTCGAACTAGTGTAGTCTTTATAATAGAGCGAGTATTTGCTCAAACTCGAAGTAGGATGACACTTAGATTTTAGTTGAGTGAGAATGACTTCTTGAACTCAAAAATATAACGGCCCCTAGGCTCTTGAATTAGGCCGATATAGCCTTAAAAGAGTGGTCTTTTACCTTTTCGGCTTATAAAGTTAATCATGTAAAAATTTGTTATGCCTTGGCACGAGATAAATCTATATCCATTAGGGTTTTCGAGGGTTAATATTTCTGAAACCATTTGCTTCATTACGCCTTAGCATGAAATAAACTTGTTCGGGAGTTCGAACAATTCGGTACCCCTTAGGGTTTTTGAGGGTTGATGTGATCGAAACCCTTTGTAAATTTGCCGAGGGCATCCTTTTAAACTAGTTTTATGGAAATATTTGAAGGCCTATTTTATTACGGAATTCGGATGTCTCCGAACCGTGGTGGTTTGGTCGTAGCCTTTAATTTGGGATTTTGCCTCTGGGGCTTATTTCCCGATTACACTTCGAAATTGATTGAAGTTTCAGTCTCCGAGTGGGGTGGTCGTGGAGTATAAAAAATGAGAGTTGCCCTTTTAAGGTCTTATAATCTCGAGATTTAGTAGTTTGATTTCATTGATTTTTCGGACGGCAATCCCCGAGTATGGGATAAGTTGCTTGAACTTCAGTTATGATCGACCCTTAAGCCTATTTCCACAATAGATCAGAAGTATGAAATTGTAAGGTGAAAATTTCTCTAAGGCATGGAATATTTGGCAAGGAAAAATAGTTCTTTCAATAGATTATACATGCGTACATGTTTGCTTTTAAGGCTCGAGTAATCTACATGGGCATGGTTTGTTTGACTGTATGGCCTTTACAAAATTTTACCTATAGAGACCCTATTGACATGAAGTAACTTCTTTGTAACAAAGTTAACATCCGAGGGTGATGCCCCCTAATATTCAAGGTTGATTGTAAAGAAGCCTCGGATACTGTTAAATTGCCGCAAGGTAGCACAAATAATGGTTGCCTCATTAAAAACCTCACTGGAAAAACCTAGTTAGGACAAAAATTGGTCCAAGGGAAAAAGAGTGCAACGCGGGATTCAAAATCTAAGGACTTTGTGTTGGAGAGTTCCTCAATGTCTTCGATCGGACACCTGCAATCAGTTAGTATAAAATACAAATGAAAATGGAGAAGGTCGTACCTTAGCAGTAATATCGTTTGAGGAGTGATATGTTCCAATTGTTTGGTAATTGCTTGTCGTCCATCATGCCAAGTTTGTAGGATCCTTTTCTGACGATATCGAGGACCTAATACGGTCCTTCCTAGTTCGGGCCAAGTTTTCCTTCATTTGGGTCCCGAGTATTAATGATGACCTTTCTCAGAACTAAGTCCCCTATTTTAAAGTGCCAATATAAAGTGTCAAAGATTGGCTCTTCGATTGTAATACCTCTTAATTCGCTATTTCTGCGCTGCCATTCGAATGAGGGCGGCTTCTTTCCATTCATCTAGCAATTCTAGGCTCGTATTCATAGCCTAATAGTTTGACTCTTTCGTTGCATACCGAAACTTAAAGCTAGGTTCCTCGACTTCGACCGGGATCAAAGATTTGGCACCCTTAGACTAAAGAGAATGGTGTTGCCTTCGTACTGGATTTCAACATTGTTCGATACGCCCAAAGTACCTCGGGCAATACCTCTCTCCATTTTCCTTTGGCTTCGTTCAATCTTTTATTTAGATTTTGGATAACGGTCTTATTTGTTGATTCGGCCTGTCCGTTTCCACTAGGATGATACAGTGTTGACAGGATCCTCTTTATTTTGTGATATTTGGCAAACCTCGTCACTTTGCTGCCAACGAATTGCTTTCCATTGTCACATACGATCTCTGCAGGCATTCCGAATTGACATATAATATGATCCCAGATGAAGTCTATACTTCTTTTTCTCAGACTTTCTTGAAGGCCTGTGCTTTAATCCACTTAGGAAAAATAGTCAATCATAAACAAAATGAATTTAGCTTTACCTGGGGCTGATGGTAGAGGATCGACAATATCCATCCCCCATTTCATAAGCACCCATGTGGATAGGACTGAGTGGAGTTTCTCTCCGGGCTGGTGGATCATCGGCGCATACCTTTGACATTTGTCACATTTTCAAACAAATTGTTTAGTATCTTTTTCCATATCGGCCCAATAGTATCCTGCTCTAATGACTTTGTGAACCAATGACTCGACACCAGAATGATTTTCACAAGTTCCCTCGTGAATTTCTTGTAGAACGTAGTTAGTGTCTCATGGTCCCAAACATTTTGATAGTAGTCCATCGAACGTCTCCTATACAGTGTTACATCTTTGGCCAAAGTGAACCGTGCAGCCTTAGTGCGTAGAGTCCTCGATTCTTTAGGATCCGACGGAAGCTTCTCGTTTTTCAGGTATTAGATGTACTTATTCCTCCAATCCCAGGTTAGACTTATAGAATTTATCTCGGTGTGTCCTTCTTCGATCACTGACCTCGAAAGTTGTACGAGTGTCCTCGAGCTAAGTTCATCATCTTCGATCGATGACCCCAAATTTGCGAGGGCATCAGCCTCACTATTTTGTTCTCGGGGTACGTGTTGCAGGGTATATTCATTAATTGATGTAGAGACACCTACAATTTGTCCAAGTATCTTTGTATTCGATCTTCTTGAACCTTAAAGTTCTGTTGACTTGATTTACCACGAGTTGGGAATCGCACTTGGCCTCAGTGACCTCCGCTCCCAAGCTTTTGTCTAACTCGAGACTTGTAATCATGGCCTCATACTCAGCCTTATTGTCAGTTAATTTAGAAGTTTTGATAAACTGTCTAATCGTATTACCTGTGGGTGGCTTCAAAATGGTTCCTAGCCCGAACCCCTTCATATTCGAAGTACCATCCAGGAAGAGGGCCCATACCCCCAATAATGTACCCGATTTTAATAATAGTTCCTTTTCGACCTCAGGTACGAGGTCTGACGTGGAGTCGGCCACGAAGTCCTCCAAGATTTGATACTTGATGCCCATTTGGGGTTGATTCTCGATATCGTACCCGCTGATCTCGATGGCCCATTTGGCCAATCGACCCAAGAATTCGGGTTTGTGAAAAATGTTGCGAAGGGGTAGGTGGTTACAACACAAATTGGGTGACATTGAAAATATGGTTTTAATTTCCTAGAGGCACTTATTAAAGCAAGCGCTAATTTTTCTAAGTGTGGGTATCGGGTCTCGGTTTCACCTAAAGTCCTACTAACATAATAGATAGGAAATTTCATACCTTGCTCTTCTCGAACTAAGACTCCATTTGCCGCCGTCTTCGAGGCTGCCAAGTACAAGTTACGTTGCCCATCCACCTTTGGGGTGTGAAGCAATGGCGGACTTGACAGGTATCTTTGAGTTACTCCAAAGCCTGTTGACATTCTAGGGACCATGTGAAATTTCTCTTTTTCTTAAGCAGTGAGAAGAACCGATGCCTACTATCTAAGGACCTTGAAATAAATCGACCTATGGTGGCTATGCGTCCTGTTAACATTTGTACCACCATGATGTTGTCAACAACTGTGATGTATTCGATTGCCTTGATTTTATCAGAGTTGATTTTGATCCCCCCATTTGATACCATAAAGTCGAGGAACTTTCCCAAGCCAACCCTGAATGCATATTTCTCTGAGTTAAGCTGCATGTTATACCTGTGAGCACGTGATTTTTTCTCTCACGACAATTACTCCCAAAAGTATAAAATAAAATAGTTTTGTATCGCATTTGATTTCTGTGGATTGTGCATTATCTTTCTTTAGCATCTTGTATGTGTGTTTATTTGTTTGAACTAATTAAAAAATACAAAAAATACGTGTGGTATGCATTTTTAAATTAATTAACCATAAAGTGGTTAGAAGAGAAATTACAAAAAAAATATGCATTATTGTCCGTTGTCATTGAGTAATTTAAAATGTGTAACTTGCATTAATTATTTATGTGTTAATTAATAGGTGTGTGATTTTATTTCTTTTTAATTTGATAGAGTGTGTTTAATTTAGTGTTGGCTAGTTAAGAAAGTTGGAAAATGGCTAAAAATGCAAAGAACCCAGGCCCAAACCAGC
>MU668814.1:4656-42061 GCA_026770625.1 Nicotiana glauca
TTAGACTGGCTTGTTGTACTTCCTAGGAATTTTCTACCTGATGGCCAGGCTGTTGTTTGATGATCCCCACAAGATGAATTATGAGACTTTGTTCTGTCCCCATTCATACTCTCAAGCATCCAGAGAAGAAAGAAGTTCTTACGAGGAAACTTAAGGGTCCCTCTATAAACCAACCGAAGGGATAACAAATTGCACCAGGGACAAGCTATAAACAGTGGAAGCTGGAGCGGCAAAGTAGGGAACTTCACAACAGCCCATTGTAGTCCTAGTATGCAGTTTTTACAAAGTGTATGGCCGGACCATAGAACATAGGGTACGTTTTCAACAATGTTAAAAGATTCCCAGCATATTGGGCACTCAAGTCCCTCCTCCCTGCTGGTTATTGAGGATGTTTCATCATCTGAGCAATCTGCTGAATGCTGAGTACGCTTTAGAGAGTCATTTTTTAGCCCTATATTCCCAGCTACACAATTGGATGCAAAGTTCCACATAGTAGTGGTCTAAGGTTGATGTTATGGAGCGTAATATTCCAGGACTTCCAACAACACTTCCTGTCAGGTCAAGCCATAAAAAAATTTTCACGGAGAAGCTACAAAATAATGGAGGTAAAAGGAGGAGCAAACGGAGCACAAAGACTCATAGTTTACGCAACACAAACATATTCCTCCATTTCTTTTCTATTATGGTACACATACCAGAGGAGATATTGTGCGATGTATTAAGCTAATTATATAGAATACAGAATATGTAGGTATAAGTTCCTAACAACAAATGCAAGCTAATTTGCTGTCACATGCTGTAATAAGGTTTTTAAATAAAACATATAAAATAAATAATAGAGACCGTCTATCTTGGCTTAAAAAAGCATATCAGATCCTAAGCATGGACAAAGGAGAATATTGCATTAGGTTGATAACCATCCAATATAATGAGATACTGAATCCCAAAAGGAGTAGAATGGATATATAGGATTTGTTTAACTGATCCTAATTAGCATGGGATTGAGGCATAGTACTTTAATATGATAGATAAGGGAAAGCAATAGAAATATTGGTCGCTCGAAAGAAATAGACTTCTTGCCGACTTGGATACAGAGTTCAAATAGCGCTAGCATTATTTTTTATAATGATGATATCTAGTTTAGCTTGCGTGAACCTCGACTAATTCCACCAGGTACTTGCTACCTTCCACTAGCACAAGTACCGGGTATCTATGTCCACCCAGGCTAAGTCATATGGGAATAAATCACCTAGTGTTCTGTCTCCACTTAGATTTGAACCCGTGACTCATGGTTCCTCCCATATTATTGACCATTATGACAAAAATAATTACCATTTTCCACTCATAGAAGCACTTTGTTGTACATGATTTGGTCACAGATTAAAGTGTTCAACACAATCAAGAAGTACAGAAAATAAGAACCCAGTAGCACTATAAGAGTCTCAACTATAACATAATAGGATATTTGAAATTCAATTGATTCCACCAAAAAACGCTACGAATTCACATTCAGTTGAGTTAATAAATCAAATCTTAATAGCAGAGAAAGCAAAGAAAGTATTAGATCCAATCCAACGTGTACAAATTTAATTAAATATATTTAAAAAGAAATGAACAAAAATAGGACTTACGATCAACATAAATCGGTTATCATTATATCAACATAAATCGCAATGGCAGCGACAGATCGGAGAGAAAGAGGAGGAAATTGTGAAAAGACGAGAATGACCTCAAGAGCTTCTTCTCCCTTCTCTTTTGTTATAATGTTATCTCCCTCGAAAACGACTGTTAGCCCTACCCACGTTTACAGATATGGGAACGTCTCAATTATCTCTCTATTTTTTTCTTTTCTTTTTCTTCCATTTGTGCGCTCTCTTTTCATCATACGCCAGCATATTAGATCCAACGTCGTGGATTTCTTTTATCAGTTATCGTATAGTGAAATTACAAACGACGCCGTAAGGTTCTGTTCCGATTTCCGAAACGGACTCGTTACAGGCTTTGAAAGTTAGCCAGCACCGCTTCTTTATCATATTTATTGTTTATTTTTTCTAATCATATACATAATATATACTATTGATTATATACAATTATATAATACCTCCATAGACTATTTTGAATTTAAGGGATTGGACGTGCAGCTATTTGGGTTAATTCTTCAAATAAGAATGACAAATTTAGCCCATGAAATATGGCTCGTCCAATATGTTCAAGTTTTCCAAATTGAGTAATATATTTTCTTAAATTATTAATTTACGTCATTCCTACTATATAATCTTATTTTTAAATTTCAATTTTGATTTTACTACTTTGACCTATTTTAATTTGGTAGTTTTAACACGTTAGATCAAATCAATAAACTAATCAAACCTTGACCAGTTTAAATTTGGACGATTTAGCGGATTATTAAAAAAGGTGATAGATTTTACCACCCTTATTCATTAGGGTGTGAACCATCTAGTGTTAGACTTTGGGAATTGGCAGCCAAGGTGAGTAAATTAGTTATACAATACGAATACGGAATACGTAGCAAAAGTTTAGCTAACAAACGTACATGTTGTTAACTGTGTTTTCCTCTACTCAATGTATTCTTTTTAATACTTCCTCTCTCTTGTTTCTTTACAGCAGAGAGTAAACTACGCTTCTATCATGGAGAAGATATCAGAGTTTAACAGCTGCTGAGCTTAGTAGTTCAACTTTCATTAATGACATGCTTGCATCTTTCAACTTTCATTTCGAGTATTGCAGCTGCAATCTTCAATGGGCTAAATCTTTTGCTAATCAACTTCTCTTTTTAACTTCTGTTAGGACTTACATTTGTCTCGCGTTGGGCTTTAAAATGGGGCAAAAGTTCATTATTACCCTTGTACTATTGTAAATAATACACGTTTGTCCTCCGTTTCACTTTACGTCCAAAACCCACCCTACCGTTAACAAACTTGATGGAATTGCCCCTAACCCTAATGGATCGCCAATGTGGCAGCTGACCCACTCCATTTTTTACATGTCAGCTGCCAAGTCACTTATTACTTGATTAAAAAAAATTAAAACATATCCCCCAATCCCACCCTCCCTACTTCTTCTTCTTCCATGAGTTCTTCATCTTTGCTTCAAATTTTTCAATCCAAACCAAGCCAAGTTTTCATCAAACACTCAAGTTGCAACTATAACTTCTCAACATTAATATTTTTAACAAATTTCATCTAACACTTTGCTTAAACTTCACCAAATTATAATACCCATTTTATGTTCTCAAACATTCTTATAAATCCTTCAATGGCGATTTTTTTTTCTTTTCAAAATCTATAAACATCAATGTTATTCTTCCATTTTAAGCTCGAATTTTTAAGAAATCAAGATTCAAATATCAAGATTCAAGATTCAAAAATTCGAGTTTTTATGTTCTGCTCGAACTCGAAATTTTTTTAGTTCTTGAATCTTGATATTATGTTCTGCTCGAATTTTTTAGTTCTTGAATCAAGATTCAAATATCAAGATTCAAAATCTTGATATTATCAATTAAAAAAAAAAAATATTGTGAGCATATTTGAAAATATTATCAACAAATAATATTATCAACTGAAATTTTTTTTTTGATAATATTTTCAGTTGGTTACCTTGATCCATAATTTTCCAATCATAAATAAAAAATAAAAAAGAAGGAAGAACAAGAACTGGAAAAAAAAAAGAAAAAAGAACAAGAACTGGAAAAAGAAAAAACGAGGAAGAAGAAAAATTGTAGTTGAATACTTGAATTAAGAGAGAGAGGTGGGACCCATAAGGTGGTTGAATTGTTGGGTCAAAGAAATGGGTTTGGTCATTGGGTTTGGGATTAAAGGTTAGTGGAAGTCTGAGTTGGCAGCTGACTTGGAAAAAAGAGAGGGGTCGGCTGCCACAGTGTCAACACGTTAGGGTTAGGAGTATTTTTGCTTATTTTATTAATGGTACGGTGAGTTTTGGACGTAAAGTGAAACGGAGGACAAACGTGCATTATTTACAATAGTATTGGGGCAATAATGACCTTTTTCCCTTTAAAATACTACTCAATATGTAGGAGCTTATAGTTAGATCCATCACACTTGCTGGTACTGTAAATTTTCCTTGTAGGACTGCTTGTTAATTTATGTGGTGGTGTAAAGTCATGGGAAAATATTTCAACTTTTATATTTCATATTGTTGGTGAAAATACAATTACATCTGAAAAATAAAATGAAGAAAATAAAATATCTTCAGGCAGAGGCGCAGATATCTCGCTCTCTTTAAGGAGATTCAAGACCGCTACAGTAAAATCTTCACTGGTCCAGCAGTAATCCTCTTGAATTGTCTCCCCTAGGATACAAAAGCCCGATCACGTCGAATGACTCGAACAAACTCTGGACAAGTTGTTGAGTCCAAAGCTCCACCAAGATGAACACCTTCCTCCAACAAAAGTAAAAACTCTCTTCTTTCTTTTTTTTGCACAACTTTAACCTCAATTTATAGAAACTCTACAATTATTTTTCATCCCACATTAGGGAAGAATGACTCTTATTTATAGGTGTAGAAATTCTTCCTTGAATTGAATTGGAAGAAAGTTGGGTAATAAGTTATGAAATCATGGAGAACATGAAATAATTATTATATAATTAGTGGTAGAACATGGGAGAAGAGTTACAAAAGAGTTATGATCATTTTCGACATCATGGAATAGTGAGAGTTATGGGAGTTATGGCCATTTTCTACATCATAGAGTAGTGGGAGTTATGACATATTTTATTTTAATATTAAAATGCTAAACACTAACATTCACCCGTTCATTTTAATATTAAAATGCTAAATACTAACATTCACCCACTCATTTTAATATTAAAATATATAAGAGAGTTTACCAGTTGAAGGGATACTATTATACATAATGAAGTTGTGCTCCGCATTGAACCTCCACTTAGCAAAACAACGATCTTTACTCTAGAGTCAGTAGTGGTCTCAGACTTGAACTATGATTGCTTTAGTGAAATAAATTATCACTGCTTACACATAATAATCAAAGTGTTGACATGAGCTTTATTAGCCAGCACATTACAGCCTTGTGCTATCCCGATTTTCATGAGTTTTTTAGAACAAGCCCAATTCTCATAGGAAGCGGCCTACTTCCACACTCACATAGGTGAAATCTGTCAAGTGTGCTCCTGTAACTCTAACACTCTATTCAATGTGCTATAGATTCTCATTAAGAGTTAATAAAACTCAACCTCGAAAATCATTACAGAATAAATGCACTCACACCATAGGGATGAAACAATAATAAAAATAGTGCATTTCAAACCAAGCCATCATATGATTCGTTCTTCCCATTGAACCTGGTTATAGGATCTCTAGTCCCTAGGTTGGTTTTTTTCATATATCACTTATGAGTTTATGAGCTTCAATCACACTCCCCTAGATGTGCTCCAGACCCTTTTCTTGCTAAGGCCTCAGTCAGTGGATCTGCAAGATTATCACAAGATTTAACATAATCAACATTAATGGTACCACTTGTCAAATATGATCTCATAGTACTATGTTTTCTCCTTATAGGTCTAGATTCACCGTTGTAATAACACTTTTTATACTCTACCAATTGCAGCAGTGCTATCACAATGAATCAAAATATGAGGAATTGGTTTTTCAAAATAAGAAATTTGAAATAATAAAAGCTGAAGCAAAAGCAAAAGCAAAAGCAAAAGCAATTAGCTCAGCCTCCATGGTAGAGTTAACAATTATTGTTTGCTTTTTTGATTTCCAACAAATAGCACCACCTCCCAAAGTAAAAATATAATATGTAGTAGAATAGGAATCACCAGATAAACTGTTCCAATCTGCATAGGAAAAGCGTTCGAGTACAACAGGATATTTTTTATAAAATACGCCATAGGTTTTTGTACCAAGTAAATACCTCATAACTCTTGTTATGGCATGCCAATGTTCACTATCTGGTTTACTTATAAACCTGCTAAGTACTCCTACTGCGTATGTAATATTACGACGAGTACAATCAGTCACATATCTCAAGCTTCCATTTAAGCTAGCATATTCCTTTTAATTTATCACATCATTATTACTTTGTACAAGAAATAAGTGAATACTTGAGTCAAAAGGGGTTACAACATGCTTGCAATCAATAAAATTATATTTTTTCAAAATTTTCTCAACATAATGTGACTGGTCAAGAAAAATTCCATTACATGTTCTAGTAATTTTCATTCCAAGAATGAAATTTGCCTCACTCACATCTTTCATGTAAAAATGGCTACTAAACATACTTTTAGTTTTCTCTAATAACATTCATGTTAGACCTAACTATTAACAAATCATCAACTAGAGGCAAACAATTACAAGTGAATTATTCCAGACTTATGATAGTTGCACTTATCACACTCATTAGATTTAAAACCATTTTCAATTATGCAGGAATCAAACTTTTCATGCCATTGCTTAGGTGTCTGTTTCAAGCCATACAGGGATTTAGTAAGTTTACACACTTTACTTTCTTAGTCTACTTCTATAAAATCATCAGGTTGACCCATATAAATTTCTTTATTTAGGTCCTCATTTAAAAAAAAGCAGTTTTTACATACATTTGAGGGATATGCAAATCAAAAATTGCAGTGTAACGACCCGACTGGTTGTTTTGCTTTTTAGAATCTTGTTCCCCCAAATAAGTCTTCTTGTACTTGTTTTTACTAATTTATGACATACAGGGATGGTTGGTTCGAGATTTGAAAGAGCTTGGATCGAAATCGGAACACTTGATTCCATAAGGTTGGCTTAAAAGGCCAAGTTTGACTTTGGTCAATATTTTGAGTAAACAACCTCAGAATCGGAATTTGATGGTTCCAATAGGTTTGTATAATAATTTCGGATTTGGGCTTATGTCCAGATCGGGTTTTGGATAATCCGGGAGTGTTCTGGCACCTAATAGTGAAAGTTGATTCCTTGAGGATTTTGAAGTTCTTTAAATTTGGTTTGGAGCATGTTTTTGTGATATCGAGGTCTGAACGGAATTCTGAAATTGGGAATAGTTTCATAATGTAATTTAAGACTTGCACACAAAATTGGTGTCAATCCGAGGAGTATAAGTGTGTTTCATCACATTGGAAGTAAATTGAAGAACATGAAGTTCATAAGTTTGAATCAATTGGTTTTAGGGTGTGACTTCTAGTTTTAATGTTATTTCTGGTGTTCCGAGTGTTCGAGCAAGACCATTTTATCATTTCGAACTTATCGGTATAATTGGGAAAGGCCCCGAGGGGCCTCAAGCGTCAATCAGACGAGTCTCGAGCTAATTTGAAAATGTGTGAAGGAGCTGCAGCTCTAGTTTTTTATCGTAACTGCACCTGCAGGTGGCCAACCGTAAGTGCAAGACCGCAGAAGCATAAGTGCCAGCCCAGAAACCGCATAAGTGGCCCCCTCATCGTAGAAGTGGAACCGCATAAACGGTGGGGCTTCTGCATAAGCGGCCCAACAGGCCCAACAGGCCCAGTGAAGGTCCGCAGAAGCGGCTTTTTTTTTTTTTGCAGATGCGGTTGACGTAGATGCAACCCTGGACTGCAGATGCGGAAACTGCTGAAGGCAGCGGTCTTTATTAAATAACGGGAGTTTGTCATTTTTGACATATTTACTCTATTGTTTGGCGATTTGGGAGCTTCAAAAGGGGAGATTTCAACCTAGCTATGTGAGGTAAGTTATTTCTACTTAATGTGAGTTTAATATATAGTTTATGGGTAGATTACCACACGTAAATTAGTGTAAATTATGGGTTTATAGTAAAACCTAGGTTTTTGATAAAAATAAGATTAGACCACAAAATTCGTTACGGAATGAAGTAAAAATTATATATTCTTGATCATTAGGTTATGGGTAATAACTTTCTTTAAAACTTTCCGGAATTCGGTCATGTGGGTCTGGGGGTGAATTTTAGGAATCTTGCAATATGGGTTGGGTAATCATTCTAATAGTGGGAATATGAACTTACGAACCTGTATTGATTAGTTTTTACACTATTTGAATAGTTACAGACTGTTCGGCTTCGATTTGAGGGTTTGAGCGCATTCTTGAGTTGGAAGTAGGCTCGAAACGAGGTAAGTCTCTTTTCTAACCTTGTAAGTGGAAAATTTCCCCATAGGTGAACTTAATTAATACATGATTAATTATGGGGGCTACATACGCACAAAATGACAAGAGTCCGTACGTAGCTACTATTCTTATTATGTCTAGGTAGTTCTAGGCTTACACCATGCTTTGTGGGTACCATTATATGATTATAATTATTGATTTGCATTGAATGGGAATAAGTTAAAGATGTTATGATTTCAAGGATTTCAAGCAAACATTTATTTTGGTAGGAATTAAGGAAACATTAAGTTATATTTATATTTAACCGCGTCGCAAGTATATTCCTCGAGCGGGGTGATTATTTCTACTACTCTCATGGGATCGGGCCATTTGCCTCACATGTTAATTAATGTATATATATGGTTCGGACCGTTCGACCCTCGACAGTGCCACAATTTACTTTTATATTGGATTGGGCCAAACGTCCTCTGTGCTATTTGTGTGTGATAATAGAACCAGAACCACTCATAATTCGTATGATTCATTGCTTGAAAGATCACTTGTTTTAAATGAAGAAAGTTCCTAGTTTTATTAATTGGATGAAAGGATTTTCAGTATTATTCTTGTTTGAGCTTGTTGTTATCTACATACATTGTGAATTAAAATATTGAACTTCATATTATTATTATATTTGTTTGCCCTAGTAAGTGTCAGAGTCGACCCCTTGTCACTAATTCTGCGAGGTTAGACAAGCTAATTCCTAGGTACATATTTTTATATACTCATGCTACAGTTCTGTACTTGATTGTACAGGCTTTGAGGCAGGTGCATCTGGCCATCATTCCGATGCGTAGAGTGGACTCCTCAGCTTGAGACTTTTCGGTGAGCTACCCTTTTGAGCCGTTCTACCATAGCTGGAGTCTCTCTTTTGTCTTTATGTTCCTGTCTATTTCTTTTCCAGACAATAGGATAGTATGTTTTTGTATATTCTATTAGATTTCCCACACACTTGTGACACCAGGTCTTGGCACACACATTGGTTGAATTATGATGTTTTGGCTTGTCTTCATGATTGAGTTCCACATTTATTACTTCCATTTAAATATTTTTAAAATTTTAAAATCTAAATTTCTTAATCAATACTGGAAAGTTATCACGTACTAACTACACAAATGAGAATTTACTATTTGATTAGTGTTGGCTTGCCTAACAATAGAGTTAGGCGCCATCACGGCCTAATATGGAATTTGGGTCGTGACAAGATGGTATCAGAACACTAGGTTCCCGTTGGTCCCATAAGTTATGAGCAAACATGGTAAAGTCTTGCGAATCGGTACGGAGACGTCTGTACTTATCTTCGAGAGGCTATAGGGTGTTAGGAAACTACTCTTATTTTATATCCTATCGTGCAGTTGATGGTATACTAAATTTCCTTCTTCTATTATCTCAAAGATGATGAGGATACGTACGACGGATGTTCCAAACCCGAGAGGAGCTGTCCCCTCATTGCTAGAGGCCAAGGTAAAGGCCGGGGGAGGGCACCAGCCCAAGGTAGAGGATGAGGGCATCCCAGAGCTGCCCCAGTTACATCGGCGGATCCAGTAGGGGATACCATTATTAAAGAGCATGGCGAGGTGCTCACAACATAGCCTCCCTAACAAATTTCATGATGGCACCGGGTTTCTAAGAGGTTATGGGACATATCCTGCGGTTCATGGACTCTATGACTCAGACTGGTTATTTACAATAGACCCAGCCACATCTCAGGTAAGAGGGGAAGCAAGACCCCTACTGCTCAGGATCCTGGGTATGAAGTTGCCGTATATCAGACTCCAGGTACTCTACTCGCGTGCGGTGCCTAGCCAGTTGCAGCAGTGGCACCTGAGCCCAGACCAGTTATGGATGGTGATTCGCAGAAGTTATTGGACCAATAGACTAGACTACACCCTCCTATCTTCGGAGGTGGGCGTCATGAGGATGCCCAGGGTTTCTTTGATAGGTGCAGGGACAGACTACGTAACATGAGGATACTAGAGTCCCATGGAGCGGATTTCACTGCCTTCCAGTTAGAGGGAAAGGCCCGTAGATGGTGGCAGTCCTACTTTCCCGACAGACCATCAGGTTCTCCTCCCATGACTTGGGATCAGTTTACACGACATCTTTTGGACAGGTAATTCCACCCTTTCAAAGGGAAGAGTTACAATGTCAGTTTGAGATGCTCAAGCAGGGTCAGATGTTTGTGACCGACTATGAGTCGAGATTCTTTGAGTTGTCTCACCATATACTCATGATACTTCCAACGGACACAGAGAGAGTACATAGATTTTTTGTAGGGTTACACCTTGGTATTTGAGCTAGCATGGACCGAGAGGTTGAGATAGGGACTAGGTATCAACTAGTTGTGGAGATTGCTCGGAGGATTGAGGGTTACTGCAAGAGGGGTAGGTAGTAGTTGTAGCAAGACAAGAGGACCCAATTTTCTTGAGAGTTTAAAGGTACCCCATCTAGGGCCAGAGGTCAGTTTGAGAGGAGCCAGCCCAGCAAACCCCCATATTCAGCACCACTACCACCTCCTCGAGGTACTCTAGTGAGGACTTATTTCATAGCGATGCCAGAGAGTTCTTACCACCCACCAGCTATTCAAGGTTCTTCCAGTGGGTATTCTAGTTATCAGGGTTCTTCCAGTGTCTATTTCAGTGGTATGCTAGAGAGTTCATACCGCCCCCAGCCATTCAGGGTTCTTTTAGTGGATATTCGGGCCATCAGGGTCACGCTTAAGGACAGCAGTATATAGCACCGCGGGGTTGTTACGATTGTGGGGATCCGGGTCACATGAAGAGATTTTGCCCTAGACTTCAGGGCAAGGCAGTATAGTATGGTCATTAGCCTATGTTTACAGCACCAGCTGTTCGACCGCCCAAAGGTAGCCAGCAGGTAGGGACCATCCTAGAGTTAAAGGCCAGGTAGGGGGAGGTCAGTCAGCCATTGCTTAGCTAGGTGAAGGTCAGCCAACTGGTGCGCTAGCCAAATTCTATGCTTTTCTAGCCAGACCAGATGCAGTGGCCTCAGATGCCGTGATCACAAGTATTATTTCTATCTGCGGTAGGGATGCTTAGGGTATTGTTTGATCCAGGGTATACATATTCATATGTGTCATCTCTACTTTATCATTTCCTAGATATTCCTTGTGAGTCTTTTGGTACTCCAAATTATGTGTCCACTCATGTGGGCAATTCTATAGTTGTGGATCGGATCTACCGGTCCTATGTGGTTATATTCTGTGGTTACAAAACTAGAGTGGACCATCTATTACTTGACATGATCTCCTTTGAGGTCATCTTGGGCATGGATTGGTTATCTCTATATCACGCCATTCTTAATTGTCATGCCAAGACTACTACTTTAGCGATGCCAGAGTTGCCATGATTGGAGTGGAAGGGTTCCTCCATTAGTTCATCTAGTCAGGTTATCTCTTTTCTAAAGGCTTGACATCTAGTTGAGAAGGTGTCACGACCTGTATTTCCCATCCTCGGGAGTAATGATGGCGCCTACTAATAGGAGCTAGGCAAGCCAATTATCAGTTACCTAATTTAGCAAGCATCGACAATATTAGAAACAGAGAAACAATTACCATAAAAGCATAAGTCTTAAATATAAATAAACTGAAACAAATACGGGAATTCAACTTCAACCTCTACCCAGGACTGGAGTCACTACCTCACGAACATCTATAGAATACTACATACAAGGTCTGAACAAAGTAAAATACTATTTTCTTCAGCACAAGTGATAACAAACTGAATAAAATAGGAAGGGACTCCGGCCTGCGGACGTCGGCTAAGCTACCTCGAAAGTCCCTGCACTGATGACAGCTCCCAATCAACTACTGTTGTGGTCCAAAAAGCTGCTCCGGTACCGTGATCTGTGCAAAAGAGCACAGAAGTGTAGCTTCAGCACAACCAACCCCATGTACTGGTAAGTGTCTGGCCTAACCCCGGCAAAGTACTGACGAGGCTGGACAGGACTACCAAACAAACCTGTACAGATGTATGCAATAGACAGAAAATATACATAACCTACACATTTAAGAGGGAGGGGAGCATGCTATGGGGGTGTAGCAGTTCAGATATAAAATCAATAGGCGGGGAAACGAAACTGTACAATAACAACTATAAAGGAAAAACAAGACAATAAACAGTTGCATGACACCACCCTTCGTGCTTTCACTCTCATTCTCACCGAAACAGTCAAATAAAGTGCACGTCATTAACATTCGTGCTTTTCCTCACATCAACTCCCATGTCAGGGCACGGAATGTTCCTTCGTGCATTACCAATCAAAACGTAGCACGGAATGACCCTTCGTGCATAAATATTCACGACATGGCACGGAATGACCCTTCGTGCATAATTATTCAAAACATGGAACGGAATGACCCGTCGTGCATTATCACTCTTCCTTACCCAAACAGTAATCACAACCAAACGGGGCGAGGGGATAGAAAAATAATAAGAAACGTCCCGGCAAGGGAAAACACAAGTAAACAGCTAGATCCCGGCAAGGTAGCAACAACAATAATCTTCACATCCCGGCAAGGGAAATAATCAATACACACAAACCATCCCGGCAAAGGATTAATCATATCTCTTTCTATTTCTTTCATTTCTTACTCAATAATCTTTTTATTGTTCGAGCCAACGCTCCAAAGAATTTACAATTCATAATTAGTCCCCATACTCTTCACAGCACATAGAATTCATCAACTATCATGGAAGAGTCATAACAATATCAGAATAAGTACAAATAAGGACCCACAGTCATGCTAGACATCGGTGTATAGATACTCGTCAGCATACCTATACACCGTACTCAACACTTAGCAATTAGCAAAACAACACTCTAATCCTATTCCCTCAAGCCAAAGTTAGATCAAACACTTACCTCAAATGCTCCAAACTCAACTCAAGCCTCTAGTATAGCTTTACCCCTCAAATTCACCACCAATCCGCTCGAATCTAAATTCCCAAATTTCCCCATTAAAATCTTAGTTTTGAAGTTGAAATTATGTTTATAGATGTTAAGGAGTGAAGAAAATAAGTTAGAAATCACTTACCAATCGTTTTGAAGAAAGAGAATCGTTTGGAAAATTGCCTCTTATGTTTTGGGTTTTGAAAAAGTGAAAAATGACTGAAAATCCCGACTTTATATATTTTACTGAAGGTTGGCACGGACCGCACAAAGATGCACCGTGGCCGCGCCGAGGAAGGGAAGAAAATGACTCTCTGAACCTACCCAACGCGGACCGCACTGATTTGGTACGCGGCCGCGCTGGTTGAATGGACCTAAGTCCTACTCTCTAAATCTCCCAGCGTGGAACGCACTAATTTGGTGCGGGGCCGCACTGGTCGACCTTAGCCCATGGCTCTCTGATCCCAAGCCACGCGGACCGCACAGAAAGGTACCGCGGCCACGCGGCTTCCAGCGCTGACCGCGCGGTTTTGACCGCGGTCGCGCTGGGGCCTGCAACATCCTGAACCTGCAACCTCAGAATATTTCTAAGCCTAAGACCTCCCTGGACCCACTCAAAACTCACCCGAGCCCTAGGGGCTCCAAACCGAACATACATATAATCTCAAAAACATACTACGGACTCATCCGTGCAATCAAATCGCCCAAATAACATCATGAATCATCAATTTGGGTCTCAATACCCATGAATTCTTTCCAATTTCCATGAAACATCAAGTTTATGATTTCTAGTTCAAAACACGTCAAATGACGTCCAAATTTAACCAAATTTACAGCTTTCATTTAAACAATATATAAGACTTGTGCCGGGCGTCGGAACCAAAATACGAGCCCGACAACACAGTCTTCTAAACAAATACCACTTTCCCATTCTTTAATTATTTCCAGAAAACAAATTTCATGTAATAATTCATTCCTCGGACTCGGGACCTCGGAATTTGATTTCGGGCACACACCCAAGTCTTATATTTTTCTACGGACCCTCCGGGACTGTCGAATCACGAGTCTGGGTCCGTTTGCCCAAAATGTCGACCGGAGTCAAACTTAATCAATTAAAATATCAAAATTTATTATATTTCCCACAACTTCACATTTAAACTTTCCGGCTACACGCCCGGACTGCGTACACAAGTCGAGGCAACCATCAAGTGAGGTTTTCACGATCTCAGAAGTACAGAGTCAGTAGGAATACAGGCGATGACCCTTTGGGTCATCACATTCTCCACCTCTAAAACAACCGTTTGTCCTAAAATAGACAAAAGAAGGTAGTACCTGAGTTGGGAAAAAATACGGGGATAACGGCTCCGCATATCAGACTCGGACTCCCTGGTCGATGCCTCAGTAGGCCGACCTCTCCACTGGACACGCACTGAAGGAAAACTCTTCGACCTCAATTGTCGAACCTGCCAGTCTAGAATGGCTACCGGCTCCTCCTCATAAGACAGATCCTTGTCCAATTGGACAGTACTGAAGTCTAACACATGGGTAGTATCGCCGTGATACCTCCGAATCATAGATACATGGAAAACTGGATGCACTGCGGACAAGCTAGGTGGCAATGCAAGTCTATAAGCCACCTCTCCCACTCGGTCAAGAATCTCAAACGGGCTAATGCACCTAGGGCTAAGCTTTCCCTTCTTCCCGAACCTCATCACGCCCTTCATAGGCGACACTCGGAGCAATACCCGCTTACCAACCATAAAAGCTATATCTCGAACATTACGGTCTGCATAAGTCTTCTGTCTAGACTGAGCTGAACGAAGCCTCTCCTAAATGATCTTGACCTTATCTAAGGCCTCCTGAACTAAGTGTGTACCCAACAACCGAGCCTCTCCCAGCTCAAACTGTTCTACTAGAGACCGACATCGCCTACCATACAATGCCTCATATGGAGCCATCTGAATGCTGGACTGGTAGCTGTTGTTGTAGGCGAACTTTGCTAAGGGAAAAAACCGGTCCTACGAGCCTTCAAAATCAATGACACAGGCTCGGAGCATATCCTCCAATATCTGAATAGTCCTCTCGGACTGACCGTCTGTCTGGGAATGAAATGTTGTACTCAACTCAACCTGGGTGCCCAACTCTCGTTGAACCGCTCTCTAGAATCGCAAGGTAAACTACGTACCCCGATCCGAAATGATAGATATCGGCACACCATGAAGGTGAACAATCTCCCGAATATAAATCTCGGCTAACCTCTTGGATGAATAGGAGACTGCCACGGGGATGAAATGTGCTGACTTGGTCAGCCTATCAACAATAGCCTATCGAACTTCTTCCGAGTCAACGGAAGTCCGGTAACGAAGTCCATGGTAATCCTTTCCCACTTCCACTCGAGAAGCTCAATCCTCTAAAACAAACCACCAGGTCTTTGATGCTCATACTTAACCTGCTGACAGTTCAAACATCGAGACACATATGCGACAATATCTTTCTTCATCCTACGCCACCAATAATGCTACCGCAAGTCCTGATACATCTTCGCGGCGCCCGGATGGATAGAATACCGAGAACTATGGGCCTCCACTAAGATCGACTCTCGAATCCCATCGACATTGGGCACACAAACTCGCCCCTGCAATCTCAAAACACCATCATAATCTAAGGTCACCTTTGTGGCACCTCTACGCTGCACCGTGTCCCTCAGGACACACAAATGGGGGTCATCAAACTGTCGATCACAGATATGCTCCAATAATGAAGAATGAGTGACCGTGCAAGCCAACATTCTTCTAGGCTCAGAAATGTCCAACCGCACAAATTGATTGGCCAGGGCTTGAATATCCAAAGCAAGCAGTCTCTGGCTGACCGGAATATAAGCAAGACTACCCATGCCAGCGGACATCCTACTCAATACATCTACCACCACATTGGCCTTCCCCGAGTGATACAAAATAGTGACATCATAATCTTTCAATAGCTTCAACCATCTCCTTTGCCTCACGTTCAACTCTTTCTGCTTGAACAAATACTGAAGACTCTTGTGATCCGTGTACACCTCACACGTCACACCATATAGATAATGCCTCCAAATCTTTAAGGCGTGAATAATGGCCGCCAACTCTAAATCATGCATTGGATAGTTCTTCTCATAGATCTTCAATTGCCTCGAAGCATAAGCAATGACTCTGCCATCCTACATCAATACCGCACCAAGCCCAATACGGGAAGCATCACAATAAACTGTATAAGGCCCTGAGCCTGTGGGTAAAACCAATATCGGTGCCGTAGTTAGAGCTGTCTTGAGCTTCTGAAAGCTCGCCTCACACTCGTCTGACCATATGAACTAGGCACCCTTCTGGGTCAATCTGGTCATCGGGGCTACTATGGATGAAAATCCCTCCACGAATCGACTGTAATAACCTGCTAACCCCAAGAAATTCCGAATCTCAGTAGCTGATGCTGGTCTAGGCTAGTTCTTGACTGCCTCTATCTTCTTCGTGTCCACCTGAATACCCTCTACTGATACAACTTGACCCAGAAATGCAATCGAACTCAACTAGAACTCGCACTTCAAGAACTTAGCATATAACTGGCTATCCTTCAAGGTCTGAAGAACTACTTTGAGGTTCTGCTCGTGCTCCTCCTGGTTGCTGGAGTACACCAGAATATCATTAATAAATACAATCACGAACAAGTCCAAGTACCGCCTGTATACCCGGTTCATCAACTCCATGAATGCTACTGGGGCATTGGTCAACCCAAATGATATGACCAAAAACTCATAGTGTCTATACCAGGTGCGGAATGCTGTCTTACTGACATCGGATGCCCTAATCCTCAACTGGTGGTAGCCAGATCTCAAGTTTATCTTCGAAAATACCCTCGCACCCTGAAGCTGGTCGAACAAATCGTCAATCCTCGGCAACGGATATTTATTCTTGATCGTCACCTTGTTCAATTGCCGGTAATCAATGCACATCCTCATCGAACCATCCTTTTTCCTTACAAATAATACCGGCGCACCCCAAGGGGAAACACTAGGTATGATAAAACCCTTCTTCAGCACATCCTGTAATTGGTCCTTTAACTCCTTCAACTCTGGCAGGGCCATGCGATACGGCAGAAAAGAGATGGGCTGCGTGCCCGGAGCCAGATCAATATAGAAATCAATATCCCTGTCGGGCGGCATACCCGACAGGTCTGAAAGGAAAACCTCGAGGAACAAAATCAATAGAAGGGACCTCTGCACTGGAATCGCGAGCATATGCCAAGTAAGCTAAACACCACTTCTCGACCATGCATCGAGCCTTCACATATGAAACAACACTGCGGGTGGTATGACCTGGGGCCCCTCTCCACTCTAAACAGGGCAAATCCGGCAAAGCCAGGGTCACGGTCTTGGCATGGCAATCCAAAATAGCATGATACGGGGACAACCAATCCATCCCTAATATAACGTCGAAATATACCATGTCTAAGAGCAATAAATCAACACGGGTCTCTAGACCTTCAAACACTACCACACAGGAACGATGAACTCGGTCGACCACTATAGAATCACCCACCGGTGTAGATACATAAACAGGAATACCTAAAGCATCACTGGGTGTGAGAGAGTGATTTTTTTCCTATATATGAATTATTCCCAAAAATTCAAACAAAATAACTTTTCTTTCATTATTTTATAATTTTGTGAATTTTGTGTCATTTTCTGCTAATTGTTTGCATTTTATTTGTGCATTTTAATTCATATGAAAAATATAAAAAATATGTTTGGCATTTGCATTTAGGATTCAATTTCGTATTTAGGGACTAATTAGGGGTTAAGTGGTTTAGAACAAAATATGAAGAAAATAACAAAAATAGTTCATTTTTGTATTTTTAATTGTTTTAATTGTGAATTGGTCACGAAATAGGATTTAAACAATTTTATGAATTAATTAGCTTAACTTGGAAATATATTAGGTCTTTAGTTTTATTTTAGCATTTTTATAAAATCAAAAAAATATAAAAAAAATATATATACAAAATGAAAACAAAGTAAATAAAGAAATAAAAGAGAAAAGCAAAAAGAAAGTAATTAAAATGAGGTTGCCTTAAGAAACACCCAAAATTGGGCCAAAATTAATTCATAGCCCAAAGCACCTCACGCCCAAACCACCCCAGGCCCAAATCCCGTTCCCAATACCCGGTCCGGTCCAAAGAGGCACAAACGATGTCGTTTGGCGTGAGGAAATCTGGACCACTCATCTCCCAAATCCAACGACCCATAATGGTTCTTAGATTTTTAATATAACTGTCCTAAAATTTCATTAACCCTAGAAACATTTTCGTCTTCCTCGTACACTTCCCTGTAACGCCACCAGCATCGCCGCCACCGGAGAAAATGCCACCATCTCTGGTGGCTCTCAAATTCACACCCTTAGACCGCCTCAATGCCCTCATCACAAATATCCTATTAGTTCCCTTCGAATACCAATGAACCGTCTCGAATATTCATATTTGTTACTGCCACCTCCGCCGTCCACGGCGGCGACATCGCCCAAATCGGTCCAAATTCACACCACTGAACCTCCTCCATCTCCTAATCACCAATCCGTAAATAATCCTCTTCAAATCATGACAAAGCCCCTTGAATTTCAAATCCAAAATCGGTCAAAAACCCTTAATTCATCCCATTGATTTCAAATGAACGCATCAGGGTCTCCTTGCTTCCCTCACGAGGAATCCGATGTCATTGTCCTGGAACTTCATTGAAGGCAGTCGAGTTGAATTTGTAAATGTTCTAGTGAGTCTTCTTTTTATTTATTTTTTCATTCTTTATTTTTGTTCTTGTTTTGTTGAAGTCTGCTTCCTTGTTTGTTAATTGAGCCTCTAGGTTCTGTTTTTATATCCTTTTTATAATTCTTTTAGAATATGGGTCAGCTTAATTGAGTTTATTTTCTTGGATTTTAAGTTTGGTTAATCGATTTAGTATTTTAAAACTGACTGTTCACTTAACTCAATGGGTTTCTTCTCTGTGGATTAATATGATTGTTATGACTAACTGATGCCAATATATTATAGGTTCTTTCTTATTCATCTATTATTAGTTAGATTAGTGTAGTTTAATATGGATTTCTAAGTCTGTTAGTTTTGTTTAGTCGATAATTAGACAATGGTGAATTAGGATTCTTAATTGAGATTCAATTCATAGCTTAGGAAGCAGTTTGATTATAGTAATAATTTTGAGTTGAAGCTTAGGGGTAATTGGGGTATTTCAGGGAATGAAGAATCTTTAGTAACTGATCTAGAATTTTCTAGAAGGTTCTAGGCAGGGGTCAAAGTGGAATATCAGGAGAAGTGGTGTGATAACTTGAATAACAAGTCACCACTTTAGGGACCAAAAATGCAAAGAGGAAGTCTGAAGTTTAGCCTATAAATTGGCATCCTAGCTGCCTTAGAAAAAAAAAAGTTTGGAGCCCCACAAATTCCACCCAAAACCTCTCCTACAAGTCTTCACCAGAAAATTCGAAATTCAAATTCAAGTCTTAGATCTAGTATTTCAAAAACCAAAAATAATAAAAAACATTCAAAAAAAAAATGTTCCATTGGAATTTGTAGTTTAATTTCAAGTTTAGTTGCTAGTTTGCTTTCCTTAGTTCCTTATTTGGCAGCTGAAATTCAAAAACTACTTTGATTTAGTTTTCAAGTCAGATTGGGGTTTAGTTGAGTTATTGGTTGTTTGTTTCTGATTGCTGGATGATTTTGGAATGCCTGGGTTCAATTGCAAGCTCATTTGAGTTCAGTAGAGTTGTTTGTGATCGAAGTCCTGTTTCTGTTTGATTTCAGACTTTTACTGGATTGCTGAATTCATTTTTGGGCTATTGCTTGTCACTACTGCTGACTCCTTCTTCTTCTTATATTTCCAACTTCCAGGTACATATTCAAATCACGATTTGGTGTAGCTTTTGAGTTGAAATGCTGAAATGAAAGGATTATCATTTACTTCCGGAATATGTGTATTCAAACTGTCACAATAGAATAGATACTAGAAGATGAGTATTTGTTTAGGATTACTTTCAGTTTACATTGAATGACTAGACTAAATACCGGATTGTATAATTTAAACTATTTTGGGTTGTTAAATCTGTGGTTGTCCAGCCATAGCCTTAGTATGGTTTAGTGCTGATTTTAGTTTTATGTTTTGTTGATAAGTAGAAAATCAGAATTGGTTTGGATTCACAATTGACTTTGAGATCAGCATATGATATCCACGTTAATTTTGATTTCAAGCTGAAGAGGCATCTCAAACAACCTTGTATTGAAGTAGCTAATACCAGTAGATTCACATTCATGACTATTTTTGTTAAAACTCAATTCACATTTCTTAGTTTGTTTTGCCTTTAGTAATATCCAGAAGTTCAGTAGTAGATAAATCGTTTAACAACAAATCTGAATTCTAATCCAATCTAGTTGGTTTATATGTACAATTGTTTTGAATTTTATTGAGATGAGCATATAAATGTGTCAAGCGTTGATCTGAATAAATGTGGAATGACTCCATTATTTGCAAGTTAATAAGCCTGAATGCTGAAGCTGGGCCTGAATGAGGTATGTCCGCAACCCAATTCGAGTTTTGACTATGTGTTATTCTTGCTGGGCTAAGCTTGAGGCCCAAGGGAGTCACTGAAATTCTGAATAAAAATCAAGTACCTAAGTATAATAGCTCTTGAACAATGCAAATTAAGTAGGCTCTTTAGAAACGATCTTAAATAGAAAAGTCGTAGTTGCTTTAGGTTTTCCCTTTTAATAATAAGAATGAGATGAGCCTCGCCAAACAAAATACATAAATTGCGGGGCCCTCGTTAAATGTCTATGTAAAAATACTTAGATTTCGGGACAGGCCGTTTAGTGAATTTCATGGCCTTCCCCAAAGATAATAACGTGTTAGTCGCTTTAGGCGCGTGTTTAATAATTTTACCTCCTTAAATACGGGCGCACATTTATGTGACCTAAATCTAAATCTCAACGAAGTCGAAATGTGTCAAAAATCGCAGGTGCATTTATGTGACACGATTTGAGACATGGTTTCACGACGTTGCAATTCTCTTAAAATGATAATAATAAAAGCGGTTCAAAAGTCAAAGACACATAGGTCAAAACATGTACTAAAATCAAATAAATAAGCCAAATATGACAGTTGAGCGATCGTGCTAGAACCACAGAATCCGGGAATGCCTAACACCTTCTCCCGGGTTAACAAAATTCCTTACTTGGATTTCTGGATCGCGGACTGTTAAATAGATTTAATAATTTCCTCTATTCGGGATTCAACCAGTGACTTGGGACACCATAAATCTCTCAAGTGGCGAATCTGATTTTTAATAAACAAATCTCATTTCGACTGTCCTTTAAGTGGAAAAACTCCTTTATGCCTTTGCGGGTGTAGCGAAAAAGGAGGTGTGACAGCTCTGGCGACTCTGCTTGGGACACAAACCCAGAACTTCGGTTCAGGGTTTAAGAATTAGAGCTTAGAATAATTGTTATGTTTGGCTTTATCTGATTTTCCTGCATGTTTCCTGCTAAATGTGCTAAATGTTTTACCATTTTGATATTATCTGAACTATATATAAACTGTGCCGAAACCCTTCTCTTCTCACCTCTGGGGATGTGCTTACTGGTTGAGACTCCCTATTCTGTTAGTGTCATACCCTGAAATAAGAAAGAGGCCGGACAAGTTACTAAGCCGGACGATCCCGCAGGTCCCCGGTACGTAGCCCCCTCATCGACTCGAGTTGTCCGCTCGGGTACACAGTCTAGAACACATACCCAGGTTTTGAACCTAGAATAACTTGACTCCATGCCGGATCCCTAGTAGGAGCGCTTATCTGCATCACATGCATATGACTTAGGGGACTCAACACAGGGGTTGGATCCGTCTAGGACATGTAACCTGAAATGAAAATACCATCATGGTGCATCTTACGTGTTGCATGTACATTTATTTGCCTCGGACTCGCATGCTGACCGACTTGAATATTTGGAAAATTGAACGAAAAGAGAGAAATAGCAGTGTAGAGAGTTAATTACCTATTTTAGTGTCAAAATAGCGCCAAAACTCTGTCGAATTTTTTGAGGAAAAGGAAAAGAGAAAGGACAAATATTGAAAATAAAAATGAAGAGTGTGAGGTGTGAAAATAAAACGAGTAGGGCCCATTTATGTTTTTTTTACATGGTGTATAGGAAAAAGAAAATATGAAAAAGTCAAAAAAGATTTTGCAATTAGATCGTTTTTTGAAAAGTCAAAAATCAAAAAGGGGGAAAAGAAGATCCAAACAGATTTTGCATTCTGCATCATTTTCAAAAAACAAAATAAAAAAAAAATAAGAAAAAATATGTTTCCTCTAAGTTCGTTGTTTCTAATTTTTGCCTGTATCTGATCTGCCCGAACTACGCTGGTTTGATTTTCACCGGATGTGAGATACGTAGGCAACCCTCATCGGGTACAATCACCCCTTTTGCAAAACTAGCCAAAAATACCAAAATTTTAATTTTTACCCAATAAGTTGGGTGACGCTATTCTTGTTGAACAATAAGTTGAATGTCCCCAAGAGGGCGCCGAAAGGCTGTTTTTCGCAAGAATAGCCACCTTGAGTCATTTTAAAATGGATTGCGGGCACAACCCTAAAATCTCCCTTTCGAAAGTGCTGAAGGTCCGTATTTGCAAAGCCGAGTCTTTGTTCTATTAGAATAAATATTTTTGAAAATAGCCATTTTTTTCTTTCAAAATAAGTCATCACATGGCCAGTTTTCTTTAAATAGCTTACAATTGATATTGAAATCTTCTCAGTCTTGCGCAGGCCCATGGCGATGCCGAGTGATGCCGCGTGGACCTCAGGATATGAAGCTTTGATGTATTCCTAGTCATCAAGTCTGTATTTTGTTTTTAAGTCTGTTTTGTAATCATTCCCTTTTAGAGAAGCAAATAGTCTAGCATCGCTTGTAATCGACGTTTATTAATGAAGATCTGAAAAATTCCAAAAAAAATTATCTCTCTATTTTTGCATTTAATTTGCAAGAACTACGCTTGGTATGATTCATGCGGGATCATGATATGTAGGCAATCTCCATAGGATTCGACCATAACCAAAAGAAAAGGAAAAAGAAAAAAAAAGGAAAGAAAAGAGAGGAAAGACAACAAAAAGGCAAAAAGGAAAAGAAAAGAGCGGAAAAACAAGAAAGAAAGGAAAAATCGAGAAAGGGAGAGAATAGGAACAAAGAAAGAGAAAGTTTACAATTGGAAATAAGGGAAAAGCCGGGATGACGCATGCGACCGATCAAAAGCTGTTACTAATATGTTAAATGCCCTAATGCTAACATGATGGTTTCATTTTGTCGTGACATTTCAGAAAGGTGGTTGGTTTGTGGTTTTAAAGTGGTTGCAGCACAAGGACAAAAGACAATGGCAAACAACAAGAGAAATGAGTTAGTTAATACTGGTGCCCTACAGCAGTTGGATGAACGGGATGATGGGTTGGTTGAAGAGGTACGGATGTTAAGACAACACAGGGCAGACATGTATCAAGCCTGGATAACCGGGAAGGCACCAGCCCCGCCACCAATTTTTCCGGATACTGTCCTTACCCAAGCTCCCAACACTATGCCAGATGATCCTCCATATTCCCCAGATACGCCCGCTTACCACAATTTTCCCAACTACCCTAGTAACTCCATCACTCATCCTCCAGTTACATCTCTCCAAAATTACTCTCATGTCATATCTACTACCCCAAACAGCGAACACCCACTCAAAGCTCACAATGCCCAATATCATCCCTTAGAGGTTTCCCACAAGGGCCCTGATTCCTACAAGAAGAGCTACCGGGATAAGCTTCATGCTAGAAATGAAAAGGTTACAGGAAGAGAAAGGCGAGATGGGGTACCCAGGAAGTTGAAAAGCGCAAAATAGTCCTTAAGGGACAGGCAAAGAGTGGGAGGTCAGGGCAGCGTGACTTGTGAAGAACTGATTGTGTACAGTGACATTCGCCTGCCTGCAGGGTTCAAGGTACCAAAATTTAACTTGTATGATGGGTGTGGAGATCCTGTAGCCCACCTGTGGGTTTATTGCAGTGAAATGAAAAGCATTAAAGAGAAAGATGACTTGTTGATGGCATACTTCAGTAAGAGCTTGACTGGGGCAGCTTTGGAATGGCATAATCGTCAAGATGTCCGGAGGTGGCATACATTGGGTGACATGGCTAACGATTTTGTGCGGCAATTTCAGAACAGTATAGACGTTGTCCCAGACCGCTCCTCCCTATCTTAGAGGGAAAAGAAACCCAAGGAAATCTTTAGGGAATTATGGCTCAGATGGAACGAACAAGTCATTTGGGATAGCCCTCCTATTGACAGAAAAGGTGTTGCTGAGTCCCACCGACGACAGGGCCCGGTGGTCGTTCTTGGTAAATGCTTTCAGCCTCAATACCGACCCCACGAGCATCCCCAAACTCTACATAATCTACCTCATCATTATCCTCCAAACAATATTCGGCCATTTGTCTAACCATTGAGTCACTCCAAAAGGCGAGCATGAGCTCCGCAAGGTTCCCACCAGCCTCCACAAAATTTCCAAGTACCCTATAACCCACATTCAAGACAAGGGTGTAGAAGGGAAACAAGGCTGAAAAATAATTTTACACCAATAAGAGAAACGTGTGCAAGTTTGTTTGAGAGATTAAAGCATTATAACCTGATTGCACCTATTCATTCGAATTATGTGGACAAGCGTGCAAGAAGCTTTGACCCTTCTAAAAGGTGTGAATACCATTCCAATACCCAGGGGCACGGTGTCGAAAGTTGTCGGGATTTGAAAAGAGAGATAGAAAGAATGATTCGGGAAGGGATAATTGCAGTCCAGGACAGTGCCACCCAGAACATTGCACAGAATCCTATACCTGCACATGATGGTGCACATTTTGTGGGGAAGATCCATGGTGACAGGGAGTATGAGAATATTCTCAAAAACTCATTGAATGAAGTCAATGATATTGAAATTGGTGAAGGCCCCATCAATTTTGATGGGCAATCCAGTGGCTAAGATGTCGAGTTTGGTGATTGGAAAGACGCTCCATCTCCTGGTCAGCTAGAGTGGAGTTTTGGTGGTTTATTTTGTTGTCATTTCTGTTATCCGAGTTATTTTCAGGGTTGTAATCCGGATATTGTTTGGTGACTCAAACCCTTCTATCCTTTCACTTTGCCTTGTTTGTCTAGTCGTAGTAGCTTGTGTAGTGCTGTCTAGGTTTGTTCAAGGGTTGTACCTCTAGTCTGGTTTGCTTGTTTTTGTTGTTTAAACCCTTTCACCGTCAGTCTATTGCAATCCTCTGTTTCCCGCCATTTCTACTCATTTTATTTAGTTCCCTTCATTTTTTTTTCATGCTGGTTCTAGTGACATGACATGCACGCCTAATTCTCAGTCTGGTTTTAAAAGTCAATTTAGTAATAAAACAATGAAACAATGTAAGGACATTCGAGTGAAATAAGTAAGGGTATTTTGAGATCACTTCGAGCCCAAATTGTGTGAAACTGGGGGTAGATAGAACACAAAGAGATACTATTGAAATGCATCATGTCGCATCGGTTTGAAGCCAAAGAAAGGTTTGCCCCAAGTCTACAGGGACTGTTCGTGGTACCGAGATGGTTGTCCAATGGTGCTAGGTAACTGACAAATACAGAAGGCAAATATGTGCATCAATCAAAAGGTATTATGTGTGTTTTCCTCAGCTTGTTTAACTGTGTAGTTTGTACTTGGCATGTTTTGGAGATTGGAATGACGAACGCATTTTATTCTGATATCCAAATACTTTATCCTTTGTTACCCCTTTGAGCCTCGGTTATTTTCCTGCATACCCCTCTTTCAGAATCAATAGTAAAACTCTTAAGCCCGAACGGGGAAAGTAAGTGGAGAAATAAGAGAAAAATAGTGGAAAAGAAATGAAAAGAAGAGAAAAAGAGAAAAGAAAAGAAAAGAAAAGAGGAAAAGAGAAAAGAAAGAAAAAACAAGAACAAGAACAAGAACAAGAAAAGAAAATAAAGGAGAAAAGAAAAGGAAAAAGAAAAGAAAAAAAAAAGAGAAAAGAAAAGATAAGGAAAAGAAAGGGAAAGAAAAGTGGAAGAAAGGAAAGATCACAACAACAAAAGTAGTCGCCTGAACTACGTTTGACTTGATCCCAAAAGGGCATGTAGGCAACCTTTCTTTGAAGTTCAGTCACACCGAAATAAAAGTCCCAAAAGTCCCCAAAAAAAGGAGACTGGGGCAGAAGTTGTGGTTGTTGTGGAAATCTGATTCTGAAAGTTGTAATTTTGAACCCATGATGAAATTGTTTTGAGCCTTTAATACCCTTTCTTTCTAACCCTATCCAAAAGCCCACATTACGGTCCAAAGAAAGACCTTCTGATCAATCTTCGAGAGATGTCGAGTCAAGCGAGCAAAGGTTAATCATATCAGGGGCAACACTCCGGTACCCGCAGGAAATATTGAAAATGAGAGAGTCTTATTAGTGAAAACTCTCACAGGTACCCCAAGGCAATGAAAGCTGAGAGAAATAAAAAATGAGAGAGTCTTAATGGTGAAAACCTTCACGGGCACCATAAGGCAATGGTGATACGAGATAAAAACCAAAATGAGAGAGGCTTGATAGTGAAAACCCTTCGGGCACTACAAGTCGAATAAGGATTGGGAATCAGATCGGGCAAGCGGAGCGTTGAAGCCCAGTTTCACGGCGAAGAGGTATAACAAGAGCCGAACATCAGATTTGCTAAACAGAATAAGTTGCAGGTGCATGTCAAGGTCATTAGAGTCGGTATCCACATCCGATAGGTTTCTAATTGGTAGTTTTCTTGTTAGGAATCATCTCTTTCATTGTCCTCCTACTATGTTCCTTCAGTCCTGTTTACTTCTTCCTCTTGAGTCTGTCCGGTCATAACAAGTGAGAAATGACTTCAAAATCTGCCACCAAGCTTTCCAATTGAACAAAATGGGATCTTGCCAGCATATCAAATTGTCGTAAAAGAACAGCAGGTACACTGAGTTAGCAACAATCAACATGCTTTGGGATCCTTGTAAAATGCAACGGCCTGGCATATGTCAATTCATGAACAACGCAAAAAATAAAGGGTTTGGCATGAACGAATCGAAGGTATTTGCGGTGCAACATGAAAGATTTGGTACACATCATGTCATGAATAATGAAACAGTATAAAGTGTTTTTGGTAAACGGATCAGAGGTATTCTCCGTGTCAAGGGTAGCAAAGAAAGTGGTTGTCTAATAGACAAGCAAGATCTTCGAAGGGAGTCAGTTATCATGACGAGTGAAAGATCAATAAAAGTTAGGGAGATGCTAATTCATGCAATGCAACAAATAGAGGATATCGGGTCCAAACGGAGAAGACATTTTATGTGATGAGGATGACAGATAAAGGGGTCTAGTCCGGAAACAAGCAAGGTCTTCAAGTGAACATCAATCTTCTTGGGAAGCGAAGAGGCAGCCGCCCTCAAAGTTCAAGACCACAAACCAACCACCACATTTTAAACTCACAAGTTTTCTTTGTTTGAAACAGGAATAAAGCAGTGCAAGAAAGTCGGTTCAACAATAGGAAGAAAAGGAAGAAGGGGAAAGCTGACAAAAGGGAAGTAAAATTCAAATTTTAGCTTTTAATTTTAATATTTGATAACATGATGTGCCCAGTCACCAAACTGGGACAGAAAATTTTCTTTGTTTGTCTATTTTGTTGCAGTAAGGAGCCCACCTGGAGAACAAGGGAATACTTTTCAAGCGTTGCATTCAGGAGACCACCTGGAGAACAAGGGAATACTTTTCACCGTCAGCAATCAGGAGCCCACCTAAAGAATAGAGGCACATATTTCAAACTTCAGCAGTCAAGCATCACTTGGAGGAATGACAAAACATCGACAATCACAATTCAAGGCAACAACGCAAAGAGTTCCAATGGAAGAATACAAGTTCAAGGCAACACAAGAGCAAGTTAGAACATAAATAGGACCCTTTTATAATTCATAGATCATAGCTTAGGCCAGCTTCTTTTTATTTTAATACGGTGTAATAAGGAGGTCAGCGAGCAGCAGCAACAACAATAAAATCACAGCTCCTGGTAGTCCCAGCTACCAAACCTTCTTGAACTACACTGACGTGATTCCTTTTTAGCCCACGATATGTAGGCAACCTCCGAAGCAGGGTGCGGTCAGACGGTTTTCAAAGATGTTTCACACGGAATATTCAAACGGGCAAAAATCGCTCGTATTTTGCTCACTTATCTTTTCCCAAAAGTTCTTCATGTTTCTGAGCAAAGAGGGGCAGCTATGAGCATGTGATTTTTGCCCTATATATGAATTATTCCCAAAAATTCAAACAAAATAACTTTTCTTTCATTATTTTACACTTTTGTGAATTTTGTGTCATTTTCTGCTAATTGTTTGCATTTTATTTGTGCATTTTAATTCATATGAAAAATATAAAAAATACGTTTGGCATTTGCATTTAGGATTCAATTTCGTATTTAGGGACTAATTAGGGGTTAAGTGGTTTTAGAACAAAATATGAAGAAAATAACAAAAATGATACATGTTTGCATTTTTAATTGTTTTAATTGTGAATTGGTCACGAAATAGGATTTAAAAAATTTTAGGAATTAATTAGCTTAACTTGGAAATATATTAGGTCTTTAGTTTTATTTTAGCATTTTTATAAAATTAGAAAAATAACAAAAAATATATATATATACAAAATGAAAACAAAGTAAATAAAGAGATAAAAGAGAAAAGCAAAAAGAAAGTAATTAAAATGAGGTTGTCTTAAGAAACACCCAAAATTGGGCCAAAATTAATTCATAGTCCAAAGCACCCTACGCCCAAACCAACCCACGCCCAAATCCCGTTCCCAATACCCGGTCTGATCCAAAGAGACGCCAAACGACGCCGTTTGGCATGAGGAAATCTAGACCACTCATCTCCCAAATCCAACGGCCCATAATGGTTCTTAGATTTCTAATATAACTATTTGAAAATTTCATTAACCCTAGAAACATTTTCGTCTTCCTCGTACACTCCCCTGTAACGCCACCAGCGCCGCCGCCGGAGAAAACGCCACCATCTCCGGTGGCTCTCAAATTCACACCCTTAGACCGCCTCAATGCCCTCATCACAAATATCCTATTAGTTCCCTTCGAATCCCACTGGACCATCTCGAATATTCAGATTTGTTACCGCCATCTCCACCATCCACGGCGGCGACATCGCCCAAATCGATCCAAATTCACACCACTGAACCTCCTCCATCTCCTCATCACCAATCCGTAAATAATCCTCTTCAAATCATGACCAAGCCCCTCGAATTTCAAATCCAAAATCGGTCAAAAACCCTAATTCATCCCATTGATTTCAAATGAACGCATCAGGGTCTTCTTGCTTCCCTCACGAGGAATCCGATGTCATTGGCCTCGAACTTCATTGAAGGCAGTCGAGTTTGAATTTGGAAATGTTCCAATGAGTCTTCTTTTTCTTCATTTTTTCATTCTTTATTTTTGTTCTTGTTTTGTTGAAGTCTGCATCCTTGTTTGTTAATTGAGCCTCTTGGTTCTGTTTTTATTTCCTTTTCATAATTCTTTTAGAATATGGGTCAGCTTAATTGAGTTTATTTGCTTGGATTTTAAGTTTGGTTAATCAATTTAGTGTTTTAAAACTGACTGTTCACTTAACTCAATGGGTTTCTTCTCTGTGGATTAATATAATTGTTATGATTAACTGATGCCATTGTATTATAGGTTCTTTCTTATTCATCTATTATTAGTTAGATTAGGGTAGTTTAATGTGGATTTCTAAGTCTGTTAGTTTTGTTTAGTCGATAATTAGACAATGGTGAATTAGGATTCTTAATTGAGATTCAATTCATAGCTTAGGAAGCAGTTTGATTGTAGTAGTAATTTTGAGTTGAAGCTCAGGGGTAATTTGGGTATTTCAGGAAATGAAGAATCTTTAGTAACTGATCTAGAATTTCCTAGAAGGTTCTAGGCAGGGGTCAAAGTGGAATATCAGGAGAAGTGGTGTGATAACTTGAATAACAAGTCACCACTTTAGGGACTAAAAATGCAAATAGGAAGTCTGAAGTTTGGCCTATAAATTGGCATCCTAGCTACCTTAGAAAAAAAAAGTTTGGAGCCCCACAAATTCCCCCCAAAACCTCTCCTACAAGTCTTCACCAGAAAATTCGAAATTCAAATTCAAGTCTTAGATCTAGTATTTCAAAAACCAAAAACAATAAAAAACGTTCAAAAAAAAAACTATTCCATTGGAATTTGTAGTTTAATTTCAAGTTTAGTTGCTAGTTTGCTTCTCTTAGTTCCTTATTTGGCAGCTGAAATTCAGAAACTGCTTTGATTTGGTTTTCAAGTCAGATTGGGGTTTAGTTGAGTTATTGGTTGTTTGTTTATGATTGCTGGATGATTTTGGAATGCCTGGGTTCAATTGCAAGCTCATTTGAGTTCAGTCGAGTTGTTTGTGATCGAAGTCCTGTTTCTGTTTGATTTCAGACTTTTACCGGATTGCTGAATTCATTTCTAGCCTGTTGCTTGTCACTGCTGCTGACTCCTTCTTCTTCTTATATTTCCAACTTCCAGGTACATATTCGAATCACGATTTGGTGTAGCTTTTGAGTTGAAATGCTGAAATGAAAGGATTATTCATTTACTTGCGGAATATGTGTATTCAAACTGTCACAATAGAATAGATACTAGAAGATGAGTACTTGTTTAGGATTACTTTCAGTTTACATTGAATGACTAGACTGAAGACCGGGTTGTATAATTTGAACTATTTTGGACTGTTAAACCTGTGGTTGTCTAGCCGTAGCCTTAGTATGGTTTAGTGCTGGTTTTAGTTTTACGTTTTGTTGATAAGTAGAAAATCAGAATTGGTTTGGATTCACAATTGACTTCGAGATCAGCATATGATATCCACGTTAATTTTGATTTCAAGCTGAAGAGGCGTCTCAAACAACTTTGTATTGAAGTAGCTAATACCAGTAGATTAACATTCATGACTATTTTTGTTAAAACTCAATTCACATTTCTTTGTTTGTTTTGCCTTTAGTAATATCCAGAAGTTCAGTAGTAGATAAATAGTTTAACAATAAATCTGAATTCTAATCCAATCTAGTCGATTTAGATTTACAATTGTTTTGAATTTTATTGAGATGAGCATATAAATGTGTCAAGCGTTGATCTGAATAAATGTGGAACGGCTCCATTATTTGCAAGTTAATAAGCTTGAATGCTGAAGCTGGGCCTGAATGAGGTCTTTTCGCAGCCCAATTCAAGTTTTGACTATGTGTTATTCTTGCTGGGCTAAGCTTGAGGCCCAGGGGAGTCACTAAAATTCTGAATAAAAATCAAGTACCTAAGTATAATAGTTCTTGAACAATGCAAATTAAGTAGGCCCTTCAGAAACAATCTTAAATAGAAAAGTCGTAGTTGCTTTAGGTTTGCCCTTTTAATAATAAGAATGAGATGAGCCTCGCAAAACAAAATACATAAAGTGCGGGGCCCTCATTAAATGTCTATATAAAAATACTTAGATTTGGGGACGGGTTGTTTATCGAATTTCATGCCCTTCCCCAAAGATAATAACACGTTAGTCGCTTTAGGCGCGTGTTTAATAATTTTATCTCCTTAAATACGGGTTCACATTTATGTGACCCAAATCCAAATCTCAACGAAGTTGAAATGTGTCAAAAATCACGGGTGCATTTATGTGACGCGATTCGAGACATGTTTTCACGACGTTGCAATTCTCTTAAAATGATAATAATAAAAGCGGTTCAAAAATCAAAGACACATAGGTCAAAACATGTACTAAAATCAAAAAAATATGCCAAATATGACAGTTGACCGACCGTGCTAGAACTACGGAATCCGAGAATGCCTAACACCTTCTCCCGGGTTAACAAAATTCCTTAATCGGATTTCTGGATCGCGGACTGTTAAACAGAGTCAATAATTTCCTCGATTCGGGATTCAACCGGTGACTTGGGACACCATAAATCTCCCAAGTGGCGACTCTAATTTTTAATAAACAAATCCCGTTTCGATTGTCCTTTAAGTGGAAAAACTCTTTTATGCCCTTGCGGGTGTAGCGAAAAAGGATGTGTGACACTGGGCATAACCAGGTAGGGTGCAAAATAGGACGACACATACGAATATGTAGACCTAGGGTCAAATAGTATTGAAGTATTTCTATCACCGACCAGAATAGTACCTGTAATAACAACATCTGATGACTCAGCCTCTGGCATGGCTGGCAAAGCATAACACAGAGGCTGGGCCCCACCTCGCTGAGCCATGTCTCTGGGACGATCGGCTACTGGCTAACCCCTGCCTCTGGTGGTCTGAGCTCCACCTCTACGGTCCCTACCTCCACCTCTGTGATCCCTACCCCCTCCTCTAGCTGGCTGGGCAAGCTGTGCATCACCTGGTGCCTGAATCATGGGGCGAGGACCCTGCTGCTAAGAACTACCCGAGGCTCGAGGGCAGAATCTGACAGTGTGACTCAGGTCACCACAACCATAACAAGCCCTCGGTTGCTGAGACTGCTGGCCCTACCTACTTGAATGTCCTCCCCGGAAGGTCTGAAGTGTCAGTGCACTGATGGGCTGCTGGTCAGAATAATGCTGCTGAGAACCACCACCGCCTGGAGTACCATGAGATACCTGGAGTGCTAACTAAAAGGTCCTTGGTGGATGGCCTCTACCATAAGAATCCCTACCTCCAGACGAGGTACCACTGAACCTACCAGAATGACGAGGCCTCTTATCCAACCCTTGACCACCTACTCGTGCAAGAGCCATCACAACTCCACGGGCCGCATTTGCCGCCTCCCGAAAAAAAATCTCACTCCCGGCTCCCATAGCCATCTGGAGACGGATCAGCTGAATCAACCCATCGATAAACCTTTCCACCCTCTCTCTCTCTCGGTGGGGAGTATAATAATAGCATGGCGTGCTAGATCAATAAAACGGGTCTCATACTGCGTGACTGTCATAGTGCCCTGCTGGAGGCGTTCGAACTGCCTGCGGAGAGCCTCTCGCTGAGTAACTGGGAGAAACTTCTCCAAAAACAACTCTGCAAACTGATCCCAAGCCAGTGATGGCGACCCTGCTGTCCTGGATAAATTATAGTCCCTCCACCAAGTCTTGGCGGATCCTGTTAGACGAAAGGTGGCGAAGTTGACCCCGTTAGTCTCCACAATACCCATAGTCCGGAGAACCTCATGGCAACTGAACAAGAAATCATGTGGGTCCTCTGTAGAAGTACCGCTGAATGTGGTGGTGAAGAGCTTGGTGAACCTATCAAGCCTCCACAAAGCATCCGCGGACATAGCCGTTTCGTCGCCGGTCTGAGCCGCAATACCCGGTTGAACTGCCACAGCCGGCTGAACCACGGGAACCTAAGCCTGGGGAGCTACCTACTCCGGAGTACGTGTAGGAGTCTGAACTCCTCCTCTAGCCTGAGAAGTGGTTGGTTCTACTGGAAGCAAACCCGTTCTAGTGACACTCTCCATAAAGCCTGCTAGTCTGACCAAGGTGTCCTGAAGATCTGGGGTGACCATGAATCCTCCTGGGACCTAAGCTGGGCCCACTAGAGCTGTTGGGGCTGGAACCACGTCATCATAATCAATATGAGGCTCCACCTCTTGGACTGTTGCCCGGGGCTGAGCTCTGCCCCTGCCTCGGCCTGCGGCACGGCCTCGGCCTCGCCCTATGCCCCTCGTAGGAGCTGCTACTGGAGGCTCGGGCTGCTGTGCGGTAGAATAATAAGCACGTGTTCTCGCCATCTGCAAAAGAACAAAGTAGAAGGACAATCAGTATTTGAGAGACATAATTGCACGACAAGAAGGAACAAAAGTGAAATTTTCCTAACTCCGTCGCCTCTGGAGGATAAATACAGACGTCTCCGTACCGATCCCTCAGACTCTACCAAGCTTGTTCGTGAGTAGTGAGACCTACATAACCAAGTGCTCTGATACCAACTTGTCACGACCCGGATTTCCCACCCTCGGGAGTCGTGATGGCGCCTACTAATAGGAGCTAGGCAAGCTAGTTATCAGTTACCTCATTTAGCAAGCATCGACAATATTAGAAACAGAGAAACAATAACCATAAAAGCGAAAGTCTTAAATATAAATAAACTGAAACAAATACGAGAATTGAACTTCGACCTTTACCCAGGACTGGAGTCACTACCTCACGAACATCTATAGAATACTACATACAAGGTCTGAACAAAGTACAATACTGTTTGCTTCGGCACAAGTGATAACAAACTGAATAAAATAGGAAGGGACTCCGACCTGCGAACGTCGGCTAGGCTACCTCGAAAGTCCCTGGACTGAAGGCAGCTCCCAATTAACTACTGATGTGGTCCAAAGGCTGCTCCGGTACCGTGATCTGTGCAAAAGAGCACAGAAGTGTAGCATCAGCACAACCGACCCCATATGCTGGTAAGTGCCTGGCCTAACCCCGGTTAAGTAGTGACGAGGCTGGACAGGACTACCAAACAAAACTGTAAAGATATATACAATAGATGGAAAATATACAGAACCTATACAGTTAAGAGGGAGGGGAGCAAGCTATGAGGGTATAGCAGTTCAGATATAAAATCAACAGGTATGGAAATGAAATTATACAATAACAACTATAAAGGAAAAACAAGACAATCAACAGTTGCACGGCACCACCCTTCGTTCTTTCACTCTCGTTCTCACCGAAACAGTCAAATAAAATGCACGACATTAACCTTCGTGCTTTTCCTCACATCAACTCCCATGTCAGGGCACGGAATGTTCCTTCGTGCATTACCAATCAAAACGTAGCACGGAATGACCCTTCGTGCATAAACATTCACGACATGGCACAGAATGACCCTTCGTGCATAATTATTCAAAACATAGCACGGAATGACCCTTCATGCATTATCACTCTTTCTCACCCAAACAGTAATCACAACCAAACGGGGCGAGGGGATAGACAAATAATAAGAAACATCCCGGCAAGGGAAAAAACAAGTAAACAGCTAGATCCCGGCAAGGGAGCAATAACAATAACCTTCTTATCCCGGCAAGGGAGATAATCAATATACGCAAACCATCCCGGTAAGGGATTAATCATGTCTCTTTCTATTTCATTCATTTTTTACTCAATAGTCTTTTTATCGTTCGATCCAACACTCCAAAGAATTTACAATTCGTAATTAGTCCCATACTCTTCACAGCATATAGAATTCATAAACTAACATGGAAGAGTCATAACAATATCAGAATAAGTACAAACAAGAACCCACGGTCATGCTAGACACCGGTGTATAGATACTCGTCACCATGCCTATACACCGTAATCAACACGTAGCAATTAGCAAACAACACTCTAATCCTATTCCCTCAAGCCAAATTTAGATCAAACACTTACCTCAAATGCTCCAAACTCAACTCAAGCCTCTAGTATAGCTTTACCCCTCGAATTCACCACCAAACCGCTCGAATCTAGTCATAAATTACTTGAATGTATTAACAAATGCTACTCGAATCAATTTGAATGCATAAAAACGAATTTCCCAAGGTTTTACTCAAAAATTCCCAAAATGCCCCCGGACCCATGTAGTCAAAACCTGAGGTTTGAACCAAAACCCGATTACCCATTCCTCCATGAACTCAGATATATAAGTTATTCTGGAATCGGACCTCGAATTGAGGTTTAAAACCCCCAATTTTAGAAACCCTAGGCTCTACCCTAAATTCCCAAATTTCCCCATTAAAATCTTAGTTTTGAGGTTGAAATTATGTTTACAGATGTTAAAGAGTGAAGAAAATAAGTTAGAAATCACTTACCAATCATTTTGAAGAAAGAGAATCATTTGGAAAATCGCCTTTCATACTTTGGGTTTTGAAAAAGTGAAAAATGACTGAAAATCCCAACTTTATATACTTTACTGAAGGCTGGCACGGACCGCATAAAGATGCACCGCGGCCACACCGAGGAAGGGAAGAAAATGACTCTCTGAACCTACCCAGCGCAGACCGCGCTTATTTGGTGCGGCCGCGCTGGTTGAATGGACCCAAGTACTACTCTTTGAATCTCCCAGCGCGGACCGCACTGATTTGGTGCGCAGCCGCACTGGTCGACCTTAGCCCATGGCTCTCTGAACCCAAGCCACGCGGACCGCACAGAAAGATACCGTGGTCGCGCGGCTTCCAGCGCTGACCGCGCGGTTTTGACCGCGGGCGCGCTGGGGCCTGCAACATCCTAAGCCTGCAACCTCAAAATATTTCTAAGACTAAGACCTCCTGGGACCCGCTCAAAACTCATCGAGCATATGTTTGGGAGATCACCGCAGAGTCTTTGACGATTGATTTTGTTCCAATAGTCTGGGAGTTTGATGGTGTGTTTCTTTCTGACCTTCTAGGCATGCCACCATATAGTGACATTAAGTTTTGTATTAATTTGGCTCCAGGTACCCAGCCTATATCTATCCTACCATACCGTATGGCTGCAAAAGAGTTGAAGGAGCAGCTTGAGGAGTTTTTAGCAAAGGGGTTTTTCAGACCCGGTGTATCACCTTGGGGTGCACTAGTGTTATTTGTGAAGAAGAAGGATGGGACTATGTAGATGTTCATTAATTACCGCCAGTTGAACAAAGTCACCATCAAGAACAGGTACCCATTGCCTTTTATCGATGATTTATTTGACCAGTTGGAGGGTGCTAGGGTGTTTTCTAAGATCGACTTGAGATCGAGGTACCACCAGTTGAAGATTCTGGACTTAGACGTTCCGAAGACTGCCTTCCATACTAGACATGGCCATTATGAGTTCCTGGTGATGTTTTTTGGCTTGACTAATTCCCCAACGGCGTTTATGGATCTGATGAACCGGGTGTTCAAGACTTATATTGATTCTTTCGTTATCATCTTCACTGATGACATCCTAATTTACGCACGTAGCCTGGGGGAGCATGAGCAGTATTTTAGAGTGGTGCTTCAGACATTGTAAACACGTGATTTTTGACCCTTCCCGAGAATTTTCACATTTTTAGCGTAAATATTAATTTAGGCCTAATATAGCTATTTTAGCTAATTTTGACCATTTTACTTTATTTTCACCAAAAAAATGAAAATTACAAAAAATTATATATAAATTTTAGTTTATGTATTTTCATAAAGTTGAAAAAAATACAAAAAAATATCACTTTATTTTTTATCTTTATATAATTTCAAAAATTATAAAAAATAGTGTCATTAATATTTTGTAATTATCTTAAACTT